>ML660765.1:34879449-35111538 GCA_007570785.1 Antilocapra americana
CTTTATTGTGTTGGTTTTGCCATACATTGACATGAATCCGCCATGGGCATACATATGCTCCCCCTCCAGAACCCCCCTCCCTCCTCCCTCCCGATTCCCTCCCCCTGGGTCATCCCTGTGCACCAGCCCCGAGCATCAACCCTGGGCTGGCGATTGATTTCACATATGATAATTAACATGTTTCAATGCCATTCTCCCATATCATCCCACCCTTGCCCTCTTCCACAGAGTCCACGAGACTGTTCTATACATCTGCGCTCCTTTTGCTGTCTCGCAGGCAGGGTTCTCGTTACCATCTTTCTAAATTCCATATATATTTTTGAGATGACTGAGTCCAACCTGGGACTTCTGCAGTGGTTTCCCAGCTGGCTTTGTGGTAAAGAATCTGCCTCCCAATGCAGGAGATGGCATTTGATCTCTGTATTGGAAATGTCCCTGGAAGAGGAAATGGCAACCCACTCCAGTATTCTTGCCTGGGAAATCCCATGGACAAAGGATCCTAGCAGACTACAGTCCATGGGGTCACAAAAGAGTTGGACACAACTTAACAACTAAACAGCAACAGCAAAAAAGTACAACCCATCATTTTATAAATGAGAAATATTCAAAGTGGAAGTGACATTAAAAAGGTGTTGTGATTGTTTAATGATACAGCTGAGATTAGACACAGATTTCTTGACTCCTGCACAGCTCAGCTCTTTGCTCTACATCCTTGCCTCTCAAAGACAGATTCATGGTCCTGAAAATATCACTGTCACTGAGGATTGTGTGAAAAGTGCAGTTCTAAGGCCCACCCTGGATATCTGGATCGGAATCTGCATTACAGTAAGATTCCTGTGTGAAATGTATGTACATTATACTTTGACTCTTAACTTTTCTACATCAGAACCCCATTTTGTATGTAGAAGTCCAAAGCTAATCCACAGGCAATCATTCTTTATAGCTGGAAGACAAATGCATTTATTTTCCATTTTCTTTTACGTAACCCAGCACAATAAATTTCCATTCTATGTTAAGTAAAAAGAGCCATTCCTAGTCATGCCAGGGTGCTGCTTTTATTCCTTTGTAAAAGAGAGTTTAACAATCTCAGCCCGTTTTCCTGTGACACGGGATGTAATTGAATGTAGCTAGGAACTCAAAACATAATCAATCTATTTTTAACAACTTAAACTGTCCTTAAGGACAAAGATAACACAGATGATCTCTTAGATGTTGCTTGCTTTGTAAATCATCCTTGACACTAATGTGATTAATTCTGGACAGACATCTTGTTCCCGGTTATTTGTAGGAGGAAAGAGCATGCTCTTTGCTCTTAAAAGCTGTGAATCTCCCCAGAGTTCCTCTGTTGTGCACAATAATCTTTCAGAATATTTCAGTGTTTTTCATATAAACTGGTTTGAGTGGCATGTACTCTGCATAGAAGTTAAATAAGCAGGGTGACAATATACAGCCTTGACGTACTCTTTTTCCTGTTTGGAACCAGTCTATTGTTCCATGTCCAGTTCTAACTGTTGATTTCTGACCTGCATACAGGTTTCTCAAGAGGCAGGTTAGGTGGCCTGGTATGCCCATCTCTTTCAGAATTTTCCACAGTTTATTGTGATCCACACTGTCAAAGGCTTTGGCATAGTCAATAAAGCAGAAGTAGATGTTTTTCTGGAACTCTCTTGCTTTTTTGATGATCCAGCAGATGTTGGCAATTTGGTCTGTGATTCCTCTGCCCTTTCTAAATCCATCTTGAACATCTGGAAGTTCATGGTTCATATATTGCTGAAGCCTGGCTTGGAGAATTTTAAGCATTACTTTACTAGCATGTGAGATGAGTGCAATTGTGTGGTAGGAATCTAACATTTCAGGTTCCTATGCAATATTGCTCTTTACAGCATTGAATCTTGCTTCTATCACCAGTCCCCTTCACAACTGGGTGTTATTTTTGCTTGGCTCCATCCCTTCATTCTTTCTGGAGTTATTTCTCCACTGGGCACCTACCGATCTTGGAAGTTCATCTTTCAGGGTCTTATCTTTCTGCCTTTTCATACTGTTCATGGGGTCCTCAAGGCAAGAACACTGAAGTGATTTGCCATTTCCTTCTCCAGTGGACCACATTCTGTCAGACCTCTTCACTATGACCCGTCCATCCTGGGTGGCCCCACACTGCATGGCTTAGTTTCATTGAATTAGACAAGGCTGTGGTCCATGTGATCTGATTGGTTAGTTGTCCATGACTGTAGTTTCAGACTGTCTGCCCCCTGATCCCCTCTCTCAGTGCCTGCCATCTTACCTGGGTTTCTCTTACCTTGGAGGTGGGATTTCTCTTCACATCTGCTCCAGCAAAGTGCAGCCACCACTCCTTACCTTAGAACTGGGATTTCATTAACTCAAAAAGTCCAGAATATGTTCTTACTTCATGAAAGGCTTGATTCAGTAGTTCAAACCCACTCAGTCACCAAGGCCCAGGGGACTTCTCCTAGCAGCTTGAAGGCGTCAGTGGTTTCAGGCTCACCATCTTCATATCACACCATCAGAGGGAGAAAGAGAGAATCTGTTTCAGTTGCTTCCATGGAAGACAAAGGAACCACAGTAGCTTCTTGTTTTAAACTGTCTGTGATGTGCCCAACCTTGAATCAACCTTGGAGTCAAGGGAGGTGGACTGTGTTGATTGGCTTAAACTGACCCAAGACCCTCTGAGTGTCAAGGGATGGTGATGGGGCCCAATCATGCCACTGGGTGGTGGTTAGTCGTTTAGTTTGTAACTTGTGTCCAACTCTTGTGACTCCATGGACTATATCCCACCAGGTTCCTCTATTCAGACAAGAATACTGGAGTAGGTTGCCATTTCCTTCTCCAGGGGATGTTCCCAACCCACAGATAGAACTTGGGTCTCCTGCACTGTGGGCAGATTCTTTACTGACTGAGCCACCAGGGAAGCCCCTGGGAATGTGAACCAAAGAGGGTACGTGTGCTGAAGAAAAATTGTGAAGTTATGTCAAGGAGAAGGGCAGCAAACTAAAGATTTCTATTTGTTGAATAGAAATTACATTTGTTGACTAAATGAACAATTGAGTTCATATTGATTTTAGATGCCTTACCACATCTTCAAATGCTGTCTCGGGATAGTAGAGATTATTTCTTGGATAATTTCTGAGACGGCAGAGTAATATCAGTATCTTCTTGTCATTTAAAGAAAATTATCCATAGATTTCTATATTTCTTCAGATCAGTTTATCCCTTCATGCTCTCTGTTCCCTTCTACAAGTGTATCTTCATTTTGAAGAAAATATTTAACCCCTATTTTTCTGTTCTGTTCACAATGTGACTGAATCCTTTCCTGCACTAGTTTTGCCCCTATTCTGAAATTTGGAGATTTTTCAAACTCTCAGTTCAACTCTAACCTCAGTACCATTTAACTGTTAGTTCATCTGTCTTCTCTTTCAAAGACCAAAGATTAGATGTCAAAGTGTCATCTGCTTTGCTCCTCATTTGCCTTCAGACTTTCCATCCCATAGCTAGACTCAGTGTTTTCTAGAATGAGCTATAGGCTCCCAACCCAGCTGTGTACCTGGTCTGGAAGGACATCAGTTCCACATGGACTGAAAGCACAGTCCAATAACAATCGAATACCATGGCTTGTCAGCTTAGATTTGTGGTCCCTTCTCTTTTTTGCTGTCTTCCTTTTAGTCAGATGATGATTAGAAACTGCTATTACTTAGTGTTCAAAAATAGCTTTTTTGTTTTGTATCTGGAAAATATATCATTTATACCATTTTGAAGAATGTGTATATTAAAATTTGTATATGAAACTGATTCCTCTTAAATTATATAGCAGAGTTCTGACCTAGTTTTTTTATTTTCCTAATAATTAGCTGCTGTTCCAGTGACAGTTGTCAATCACTGTAAATATATTCTTAATATGGATATTAATTTTCTAACTGTCAATATATAAAGTTTCATGCTCTGCTTCCTTCTTGGACCAACCCTAATGAACTAAATATGAAAATCTGATTTTAAAAATTACTATAGCATAACTAACACTGTGTTCTACATGACAGCACCAGCAGATTTTAGAGATTTCTAAAGCTATGAAATTGGTTATTTACTCCAAAAACATGTTAAAATATTTTGACAAAGAGTGGTATACACACCCTCCTTAGACAACCACACTAGTTTTTCCCTACTACTGGTTTAGACTCCATATATTGAAATATAATTTGCTATGCTGTTGAAGAGAATCATCGGTTAAAATATACTACAGAGCATCCTATGGTCCTAAGAGGGTAAATTAAGGAGATGAATTAGGTTCATATCTCACTTCCAGGGTTTCGTTGGTGGCTCAGATGGTAAAGCAACTGCCTGCAATGCGGGAGACTGGGTTTGATTCCTGAGTCTGGAAGATCCCCTGGAGAAGGAAATGCCAACCCACTCCAGGACTCCTGCCTGGAAAATTCCATGGATGGAGGAGCCTGGTGGGCTACAGTCCATGGGGTCACAAAGAGTCAGACATGGCTGATTTGACTATTCTTTCTTTCTTTATTCCCATGGCTTACTTGATATAAGCAGGTTACATAGCGTCTGTAACCTCACTTTCTCTCAGAAATAAATGAGCCAATGCAGAAGAGCACTTAGTACATGCCCAGGAGAGAGTAGGCACTTGGTGAATGCTCACTAATCCATAAATCCTCAGAAACTCATCTTGAGCCCTCCTAGAGTTACCAGAGTTCATCTGCATGAAGAGTGGGGGAAGAAGATATGGAGAAATCATTGGTTCCTACAAAGTAAATGTGTTATGAAAAAAAAAAATATCTTGAGCATACAAAACTAGAATTAATAACTGTTTTAAGATATCTGCCTTGAAAATTATTTGATTTATATATCACATCTATACTGCAAGTCTAGACTTGCAACATGTAAACACTTTTAGAAACAGAGCCACACCAATTCATTTGCTCATTATCTTTGACCGCTTTAATGCTGCAGCAGTAGTGAAGTCGTTACATCACAGATCACCTGGCATGCAAGTTCAGTTGAGTTCAGTTGCTCAGTCGTGTCCGATTCTTTGCAACCTCATGGACTGCAGCACACCAGGCCTCCCTGTCCATGACCAGCTCCTGGAGCTTGCTCAAATTCATGTTCATCAAGTTGGTGATGCCATCCAACCATCTCCTCCTCTGTCATCCCCTTCTCCTCCCACTTTCAATCTTTCCCAGCATCAGGGTCTTTTTTAATGAGTCAGTTCTTCTCATAAGATGGCCAAAGTATTAGAGTTTCAGCTTCAACATCAGTCCTTCCTATGAATACTCAAAAGCATCAATTCTTTGGTGCTCTGCTTTCTTTATAGTTCAACTATCACATCCGTACATGACTACTGGAAAAACCATAGCCTTGGCTAGATGGACCTTTGTTGGCAAAGTAATGTCCTGCTTTTAAATATGCTATCTAGGTTGGTCATAACTTTCCTTCCAAGGAGTAGTCAGTCAGTCAGTTCAGTCACTCAGTCATGTCCGATGTTTTGTGACCCCAAGAATTGCAGCATGCCAGGCTTCCCTGTCCATCACCAACTCCTGGATCCCTCCCAAACTCATGTTCATTTTCCGTATTTGCTGGCATATTGAGTACAGCACTTTCACAGCATCATCTTTTAGGATTTGAAATAGCTCAACTGGAATTCCATCATCTCCACTAGCTCTGTTCTTAGTGATGCTTCCTAAGGCCCACTTGACTGCGCATTCCAGGATGTCTAGCTCTAGATGAGTGACCACACCATCGTGGTTATCTGGGTTGTGAAGATATTTTTTGTATAGTTTTTCTGTGTATTCTTGCCACTTCTTCTTAATATCTTTTGCTTCTGTTAGATCTGTACCATTTCTGTCCTTTATTGTGTCCATCTTTCATGAACTATTCCCTTGGTATCTCTAATTTTCTTGAAGAGATCTCTAGTCTTTCCCATTCTGTTGTTTTCCTCTGTTTCTTTAAACTGATCATTGAGGAAGGCTTTCTTATCTCTCTCTCCGTGCTATTCTTTAGAACTCTGCATTCAAATGGGTATCTTTCCTTTTCTACTTTGCTTTTCACTTCCCTTCTTTTCACAGCTATTTGTAAGGCCTCCTCAGACAACCATTTTGCCTTTTGCATTTCTCTTTCTTGGGGATGGTCTTGATCACTGCCTCTTGTACAGTGTCACAACCTCCATCCATAGTTCTTCATGGACTTTGCCAGATCTAATCCCCTGAAACTATTTCTCACTTCCACTGTATAATCATAAGGGATTTGATTTAGGTCATACCGGAATAGTTGGGTTGTTCCCCCACTTTCTTCAATTTCAGTCTGAATTTGTCAATAAGAAGTTCATGATCTGAGCCACAGTCAGCTCTCAGTCTTGTTTTTGCTGACTGTATAAAGGTTCTCCATCTTTGGCTGCAAAGAATATAATCAATCTGATTTTGGTATTGACCATCTGGTGATGTCCATGTGTAGAGCCTTCTCTTGTGTTGTTGGAAGAGGGTATTTGCTCTGACCAGTGTGTTCTCTTGGCAAAACTCTATTAATTTTGACCTGCTTTGTTTTGTACTCCAACGCCAAATTTTCCTGTTATTCCAGGTGTTTCTTGACTTCCTGCTTTCACATTCCAGTCACCTATAATGAAAAAGACATCTTTTTTGAGTGTTAGTTCTTGAAGGTCTTGTAGGTCTTCATAGAACCATTCAAATTCAGCTTTCTCAGCATTACTGGTCAGGGCATAGACTTAGATTACCGTAATATTGAATGGTTTGCCTTGGAAACGAACAGAGGTCATTCTGTCGTTTTTGAGACTGCATCCAAGTACTGCATTTCAGACTCTTTTGTTGACTATGAGGGTTACTCCATTTCTTCTAATGGATTCTTGCCCACAGTAGTAAATATAATGGTCATCTGAATTAAATTCACCCATTCCAGTCCATTTTAGTTCACTGATTCCTAGAATGTTGATATGTGGGGTTAATGTCTATGGTGGAAAACACCTGGAGTAACAGGCAGATTTGGCCTTGTAGTCCAGAATGAAGCAGGGCAAAGGCTAATAGAGTTTTGCCATGAGAGCACTGGTCATAGCAAACACTCTCTTCCAACAACACAAGAGAAGACGCTACACATGGACATTACCAGATAGTCAATATCAAAATCAGATTGATTATATTTTTTGCAGCCAAAGATGGAAAAGCTCTATATAGTCAGAAAAAACAAGACTGGGATCTGAGTGTGGCACAGACCATGAACTCCTTATTGCCAAATTTAGACGTAAATTGAAGAAAGTGGGGAAAACCACTAGACCAATCAGGTATGATCTGAATCAAATCCCGTATGATTATACAGTGGAAGTGAGAAACAGGTGGCAAGAATACACAGAAAAACTTCACAAAAAAGATCTTAATGACCCAGGTAATTAACGATGGTGTGATCACTCACCTAGAGCCAGACATCCTGGAATGTGAAGTCAAGTGAGCCTTAGGAAGCATCACTAAGAACAGAGCTAGTGGAGATGATGGAATTCCAGTTGAGCTATTTCAAATCCAAAAGATAATGCTGTGAAAGTGCTGCACTCAATATGTTAGCAAATTTGGAAAATTCCACAGTGGCCACAGGACTGCAAAACATCAGTTTTCAATCGAATCCAAAAAAACCCAATGCCAAAGAATGCTCAAACTACCGCACAATTGCACTCATCTCACATGCTATTAAAGTAATGCTCAAGATTCTCCAAGCCAGGCTTCAGCAATATGTGAACCATGAACTTACACATGTTCAAGCTGGTTTTAGAAAAGGCAGAGGAACCAGGGATCAAATAGCCAACATCCATTGGATCATTGAAAAAGCAAGAGAGTTCAAGAAAAACATCTACTTCTGCTTTATTGACTATGCCAAAGCCTTTGACAGTGTGGATCACAATAAACTGGAAAATTCTGAAAGAGCTGAGCATACCAGACCACCTGACCTGCCTCTTGAGAAACCTGTATGCAGGTCAGGAAGCAACAGTTAGAACTGGACATGGAACAACAGACTGGTTTCAAATAGGAAAAGGAGTATGTCAAGGCTGTATATTGTCACCCTCCTTATTTAACTTCTGTGCAGAGTACATTATGAGAAACACTGGGCTGGAAGAAGCACAAGCTGGAATCAAGCTTGCCTGGAGAAATATCAATAAGCTCAGATATGCAGATGACACCACCCTTATGGCAGAAAGTGATAAAGAGCCTCTTGATGAAAAGGGTAAATGCACCAAGTAAATGCAACTGCACTGTTTACCTGAGGGATAGAAAAAGAGAGCATTCATCTACCAGCTTCTGTCTTTCATTGGAACCCTCCTCCATGGGGTGTTAATTCTCTTAAATGTCTGAATTTGCACATGCACCAGTGCTAAATAATTCCCTCATGTATTCTTCAACTCAGCCACATAAAAAATGTAGGCTCAGAAAGTGAGAAACACAGTATAGCTGTGGTGAGGTGGGTGAAGTGCTATTACACTGCTCAGACATGAAGTGAGTTGCCTAACTGTGACTTGCAACCAAGAGGGTCTGAGGTATGACATGAGAGGTGTCTGCATGCATACAGGTTCAGTTGCTAAGTCATGTCTGCCCCTTTGCTCCTCTGTCCATGTAATTTTCCAGGCAAGAATACTGGAGTAGGTTGCCATTTCCTTCTCTAGGGGAACTTTATGAACCAGGGATCGAACCCACATCTTCTGCATTGCAGGCAGATTCTGTACCATCAAGCCACCTGGGAAGCCCATCCAATATAGTGCATGGTATTTATTGAGTGCTTAGACTGTGAGTGTTGCCGAATGAGAAAGCTTTCTGTACATTATCCCATTAACTTTCATACCAATACAATGAACTGAACAGATTTCTTTAGTTTTTGTGCTTAAAGAAATTAATAATGGAATTTAAATTAGAGACACTAAATAGATAACCATAATAAAAGTTAACATTTATTTCCTAATTTTTTTTTATATGCTAGCCACTGCAACAGTCCCTTTACTTGAACTGATTCATTTAATTCATACAGTAGACTTATGAGACAGGGGAACTTGTTTGTATTTTATGGATGAGAACACAAATGTTTAGAGAGGTTAAGCAACTTGCTGAAAGACACACAGCTGGTAAATGTCACAGTTTAGTTGGGACTCAAGTCCAGGTATACCTGACTCGAGTTTCTGCTCTTAAACATTTCCTTGAGCTAGTTTCCAAAATTTTTATAAATTTCCTCTTGACCAAACACAAATCTCTCATTGCATACATTTTCTGTTAGAGCTTTGGTGAGCATGTCTTATTGCTGCACTCTGACTAGACCAAACACTCACTCTAAATCTGTCGATACAAAGGTTGAAAACCCCAACATGTTTATCATTTAATCAGTTATTTTTTTAACCCCTTGTTATTGATTAGCTCACTGGAGAATAATGTACATCCCAACTAAATTATAATCAACAAGTATGCCAGAGTCTTAACCAAGTGCTTATGGGCTTTTAAATTGAAATCATTACTTAGCTTCTAGGTGATAGAAAAGTGATTGGAGTCTATAAACAGTATTTAAAAGCACATCAATACATTTTCAAGTGATTTTTCACAGCACAGTGTACTGTAGCTTTACCCATGGATGACAGGCAAAGGGCAGTGTCCCAGAATGAAAAGATAAATTATGTCTTACTGCAACTTGTGGCAATGAGAATAGTCCTGGATCTAGAGTCAGAAGTCATGTGTTCTTGATCCCGCTCTGTTACCCAGGTGGTTCAGTGCAAGTTCTTTAGCCCCTCAAAGTCAATTCTCTGACGTTCACAAGGAGGTACAGTATACCCGCCAGACTGCAATAAGGCTTGGTTGAGGTCATATCCTTGAGAACACTCAGTCAACCCTAAACATGAGGATTAACACAAAGCATAGCTACCAGGATAGAAGTGTGTTTCAGCTAGGGGTTGAAGCAGCAATTGGGCTGATGTCAAATATGCCTTTTGCTACCTGTGAATACAATCAACTGTTTATTTTCTATCAAAAATGATGGACCTACAGTTATACATTCAAGAAAGTAATACATGAAAGAATAAAATTTACAAACTGACAGGGAATCTCTTAAGATCCTGGGTAATCATGATGACCACTTATATTTCAGTAGGACCTTTTGTCAGTAGTCTCGCTGCTTATGAATATTAGCATTTTAGGCCAAAGAAGTAATTAACTATGTTTTAAACAAGACTTTTATTCAGTCAAATATGCATAAACTTTGGCATAAGTTTTGAAGTTTTAATTTAAAAAAGTGTTTAATTTACATTAATGAACAAAAATACACTTTAGTTACAGTAAAGGACAAAATTGTTGAACTGAGTAATAATGATAAATTGCTAACCTTTATTGGATGTTTGCCATGTACCAAACATTTAGCTAAACATTTTTATTCTTTCTTCTGTTATTGAAGAATATGCCTTCTACCAGAAACAAAAATGCCGCAGAATTGATTTCTCAGTTTTCTTCCATACCTACAAAGTTGTTCAAAGTCATGTGAATATTTTTCCTTCTATTGCTGAGTAAAGTATTGTATTTAATGATTCTAGAACATGAGTGTGCTACATTTGAATTCAAATTCATCCATGACTGTGTAAGTAGAAACTGAGCTGAAACACACCTAGAGATTTGTACTGACATGGGTGAACCTGGAGGACATGATGTAGGAGAGGTAAGCGAGCCATAGAAGGGCAAACATCTTGGTCCCACTTAGTGGTGGTGGTTACCAGGGGTGGAGGGGAAGAGGACCGGGGAGTTGTTCAACTGGAATAAAGCCTCAGTTATATAAGATGAATTTTTTCTAGAGATCTGCTTACAGCATAGTAGCCATAGTCAGCAATATTGTACAATGCACTTGAAGATTTGTTCAGAGAGTAGATCTCCTGCTAGGTGTTCTTACCACAATAAAGAACAAGTGAACAAATCCATCTTGCAGACCCTGCAAGACCAGATGAGTGAGGTACAACTTCATCTCCCCCCACAAGAAAGTCCCCTGGAACACCTAGACTTTCTTTCTTCCCTACCTCTGAAGCCTCAAAAGAAAAGTTTCTTTCTACCAAAGCTCCAGGACAAAGAAGAAATGACCTGTCTGTTCTCCATCTCAGAGCAAGTCAGTGAGCTGCCAAGAGCCTGAAGGGAAGCGAGGTTGATTGAAATAAACTTTCTGTGATGTTTTTGCTGGAGGTACATGCTGACATTGCTCTGGATTCTTTTATCAAACTCCCCTTGTAGCTCCCTCAGTTTGTGATTTAATTCCTCCTTTCCTCTCCAGGATCCTTTGCAGAGTCCCTGGTCCCCTTCATTCTATATCCTACTAGATTTGGAGTTGAAATCTCTGGTGATATGATCCTCCAGTGAAATCAGTATGCTAACTGCTGAAATGTTTCAAGTTGTCCCACCTCAGTGTACACACACACACACATACACAGGGGAAGATACACTTGATAGCATATGGATATACTCTGACAGATGTGTTGTCTTATTTTTAATTGTGATGAGAACGCTTACAGTGAGATCTACACTTTTAACACAATTTTTAAAGCATGGTACAATTGGTTAGTTATAGAGACAATATCATACAACAGATCTGTAGAGCGCCGTCCTCTTGCATAATGGAAACTTTATGCCTGCTGAATAACAATCTCTCATTTTCCCTTCTCCTTTGCCCCTGGCAACCACAATTCTATGCTCTAATTCTATATGTTTGACTAGTTTAGATACTTCCTAGAAGTGGAATCATACATTTTTTGTGAAATATTATTCAGCCTTAAAATAGGTATTTTTGAATTGGCACAAAGTTTGGGGCTTTCTATTGTTTTTTACCTTGAATTCATTTTCCAAGATTTACAAAATTGAATATTTTGCCAAAAATTATGATTTCTGCCTTCTCTTCAAGTATTGATAGCTTCACAAAACTGGGTCACTCCAATCTGGGAACAGCCCATGAGAGCTGAGAAGGGTCTGCTTTTATAGATTGGCTACATTGCTTTAATATACCATTGTCAACTCATTACCCACTTTCTGTTACATTTCCTGGCTGGCTACTATAACATGAGGTGGTGCTAGTGGTAAAGAACCTGCCTGCCATGCAGGAAGCTTGAGACACAAATTCAATACCTGGAAGATTCCTTGGAAGAGGAAACGGCAACCCACTCCACTGTTCTTACCTGGCGAATCTGATGGACAGGGGAGCCTGGTGGGCTGCAGTCCACGAAGTCACAAAAAGTCAGACATGACTGAAGCAACTTAGCGTGCACGCATGCACACACACAAGAGGTGTGCTGTGAATTCTGAATACTAAAATATGAAATTTTAATCTTTGTTGATAAGCTTGAAACGATATGTCTTTTGGGCTATATGTCCTTTTGGCTGAGTGATCACTCTCCAAGAGAAAACCAAAGCAAATTACAGGCTTGCATGTCCCTTGCCAGCAACAAACACTTCCTTGTATCATCCAGACTGGCTTAAGTCCCTCTTGATAAAACAGGAGGAACTAGAATGTGCTAGAATATAAGTTCCACAAGGATGAAGATTTCCATTTGTTTTCTTCACTACTGTATTTGTAGGGCCTGAAACTGTTGACACATAGAAAGTACTCAATAAACACCGTTGAATGACTAGATGAACCAAATGCATACGCTGTCTGCATATCTTCCACCTTCTTGAGATAGCAAAAGAGTATTCTGCTCATTTTGGTATTGTGACCCTATACCTTGGCTGAAGGATAAAACTGAAGATCTGAACGGTTTTATTTCTGTGACAGAGATTTAGTGGTTAAAGCAATGTGGAATTAAACTGCTTACATTCCAACTTTAGCTTTCTATCAATGGTTGTATGACTTTCGATACATTACTTATCTTTTTTTGTACCTCAGTATCTCTATCTATAAAATGGCATTTACGTTGTAAAAGTGAGTGAACTTGCTCAGTTGTGTCCAACTCTTTGCGATCCATGGATTGTAGCCTGCCAGGCTCCTTCGTTCGTAGAATTTTCCAGGCAAGGATACTGGAGTGGGTTTCTGTTTCCTTCTCCAGGAGATCTTCCCGACCCAGGGATCAAACCTGGGTCTCCTGCACTGCAGGCAGACTTTTCCATTTGAGCCACCAAGGAAGCCCTCATTTACCTTGTAGAGTCATGAAATTTAATAAAATAATTTACATAAAGCATTTAGCAGAATATTTAGCACAAAGCCCATGCTTGATAAATGCTAGATGTTAATGTTGTTACTGGAAGCTCAATTTTAGAATAGAGGCTAATAAATCACTCTATCTGGAGCAGAGAATTCACCTAGGACTTTTATGGAGGAAGGTGACAGCTAAGTTAAGCAGAGGGCTCAGTTCAAAGGAATCCAGGCAGTGACAGCGATGCAGGTGCATAAACAAGGAAATGGTTTAATATTCTCCCAAATATGCATGAGAAAATGAATCTGAAAGTACCAGAGGACGGTCTGGATTAAAGGAAAGGCACGTGCTACCTGTGGTCTCTATATGGACTAACACAGACCCTAGGCTTTCTCTTGCTTCTTTGCTTATCACATATGTAGAAATTATTCTTAGTTCCTTCAGTCTGAGAAGTTTGACAGAATTCTAAAATACTGAGTAGTCTCTGGATTTGTAAATCAGACAAAGCCACGACCTTAGGCTCCCTCCCTCTGAGGAAGAACACTGCATCAGCACTTCCAGAACAATGCGCCAATCAAGGGAGGAAATGTCGTTACTCCGGTTGCTCTCCATGGTACTTATGCCTTTCAAAATATTGATAGCAGGTCCTTGTGAACAAGAGGTCCTCTGGGAAGCTATCTTGGGAGCTCTTCAAAGCCAGCCCTGTACATGAGTTTCTTTATGACCCAGTGAGAGGAGGAAGCAAAAAAGGGCATGTTGTTTGGGGTTGTTACAAGCTCTATTCCACCTGAACTCTCCATGTATGGGTGGAAAATTCAGCTAGTTTCCAGTTTACAGCTATTTCTCTAGGACTAATAAATGGTATTTCCTAAATTGTTAAGATTACTAAACAGGGGGCATCTTAGAGGTCTTCCCAGCCATATACCCAGAGAAGGAAATTACTAAAAAGCATCCTGAGAGAGGAAGATGGCTTTATGAAGGAAAAAAAAAAAGATTTGATTCTATTTCCATTCAGATTATTAGCCTCTTATGTATATATTTATTCACATTTTCAACATATATATAATGAGTATCTATTCTTGATGCTGTTATTGCTGCTGCTGCTAAGTTGCTTCAGAAATCTCCGAATAGTATTGAATAACACAATGTACCTGTCAACATGGGATATATATATATCTATATCACATGCAACTTCATGTCTAATGCCTGTAAAACCTGTATAGAATAATAATCAGCATTTTGAATTTCAGGATCACACAAACCTTGGATAGAACCCCATACTATTTATATGGTTTTAGGGAAAATACTTAGTCTTTCTAAGCAGCAGCTACTT
This sequence comes from Antilocapra americana, assembly GCA_007570785.1. Lineage (NCBI taxonomy): Eukaryota > Metazoa > Chordata > Mammalia > Artiodactyla > Antilocapridae > Antilocapra > Antilocapra americana. Next base: position 34,893,927 of record ML660765.1, read on the forward strand.
CATCAGTAAAATGAAGAAAATAGTAGAATCTATTTCTTATCTTCTTTTAAAGATTAAATGAAATAAAGCATATAAAAAGGTTATCATCATGCCAGGGACATAGTAAGTGTTCAATAAAAGATATTATAACAAACATGATGTCTCCTGTAAAGACACAGTATTCATTCCTTCTCAACTTTTCAGTAATAGCTCACTCTATTAACAGTTTTCATTCTACTCCCATGTAGTTATTCCTACACAACTATTGGTATGTCTTTTAAACTTATCTGTTTGTGAACAAAAAAATAACGAAAGAAAGAGCACTCATCTTTTGGAATCATTAGAAAAGCAGTAGATCCAGTCTATAAACTTGACTTCATCAGTGTTATCAAACAGCTATCAAAGTGTGAGTTAAAGTATTAAAATGATTGATTGCTTTTAAGAGCTTTTCATTTTTTGTTTTGGATGTAAATTGATAATAAACAAGTCAAAACACATAACATTTAATAAGATAGGCAATAGCAGTCACTAGAAAGGCAAAATAAAATGATCTCTTCTTAAATCGTATTTTCAGTTCTCAAAATTTTATCTCAGTGAAAATGATATTACTCTTCCTCAAAAGCTGAACAGTCTAGAAGCCCTAGAATAAAAGAGTAATTTAAGGTACTCCTTACCGTAACAATCTCTAAATTATCCTTGTAGATTCATTCAAAATTAAAAGTTTATACATAAGGTTTTTATTATTTATGAATCTTTTTTTCCTGAAGCTCTTCTATTCCTTTACTACCAACTATGCACTGGGGAAAAACTAGTTTCAGAAATAACTAAAAATTAGCCATCTATACAAATAATTTTTGAGGCCAGAGAAGTTATACTTATTATGTTTCTCCTTTATCTACCTGGAATTTCAGTTAATTTCTTCGATTACTATTTGAAACTCAAATTCTCATGAGGAAGTAAACATTTAAGCTGTTATCAAATGTTTATATTTTGACATTAATAAATTTATTAGCATGTTAATGTGTAATTACATGCTCATTGACCAAGATTCAAACAGTACTGAGGACTGGAAAGAACACAGAATCTCTCATTCTTATTCCATGCAAAAAATGAACAATTGTCGAAGTTCCACATACATGCTTACATCTACACACATATATTTTTATGTAAATAGGGGCATATTATGCATACTGTTTTCAAATGTGTTTTTTAAGCCAGCAACAATTTTGATGACCCTTCTGTGGTTTTGTGTGTAGGGCCACTATTTTAATAGCTGCATGGTGCTCATGTTTTATGTAACCATTCTTCTTAATAGTGAACAACCAGGTTATTTCCAGTTATTTGCTTTTACAAAAAAAATGACAAAATTAATATTCTTATATACATATATGTGTCTGTGGTATATTGCTAAATATAGCTTTAGGATAAATTCATATATTCCAGACATAAAATTACAATAATAATACTTAATGTATTTAAAATGTGATAAATTATGTCAAATTGCCTTCCAAAAACATTTCATCAATTCAGAATTCCACTGTGTATTTTAGGAATTATGCAAGTAACAGAAAGTCCTATTAAAAGTAACAAATAGATGGAGGTTTATTTTTCTCACAGACTAGTAAGTGTGGGGAGAAGGCAATGGCAACCCACTCCAGTACTCTTGCCTGGAAAATCCCATGGATGGATAAGCCCGGTAGGCTGCAGTCCATGGGGTTGCTAAGAGTTGGACACAACTGAGCAACTTCACTTGTACTTTTCACTTTCATGCATTGGAGAAGGAAATGGCAACCCACTCCATTGTTCTTGCCTGGAGAATCCCAGGGACGGGGGAGCCTGGTGGGCTGCTGTCTCTGGGGTCGCACAGAGTCAGACATGACTGAAGCGACTTAGCAGCAGCAGTAAGTGTAGAGGCAGACAGCTACTGGCATTTGTTCAGTTATATTACAACTGCACATCTGTGACTTCCTTGGCCTTTCCCTTATGATGAAAAGAAGACAATCATTGCTCCAAATATCATGTTTACATTCAAAATATAATAAAGCTAAGACAAGAAGGTATCTCCTACAAATTTACTTTTTTATCAGCAAACGTTCACTTCAGAGTTTTTCATATCTTTATTGATAAAACTCTGTTATATGACCTCCACAGCTGCAAAGAAGTCTGGGAAATGACTGTTTACATTTTTGATCTCTAACATTAAGGTAGACAAGGAAGAAAGTGGCAGAAAATGGGTATGGGTTAACAAAATATCATTGTTTATTAAGCCCACAGAAGTGTTTGAGAATTCCCATTTTATTACATCCTTGCCAACAGTAGAAAACTCAAGCTTTTTACCCACCTGAAAAACATGTCTGATTTTTCATTCACCTAATAATCTATGAGGTTGGTCATCTTTTTATTTTTTAAATATTTGGCCATTTATAATTATCTTCTATGAATTTCCAGTTTATATCAATTGCTCATGAATTGCTCATCTTACAACAATGCATTCCAGGAGTAGGTTAACATAGATATTTCATTGGGAGAAGTCATGAAAAAATGATTGCCAAACAAAAACTATGAACTGAAAAGTAGGAAACTGAATATAAACCTCAAGAACTTCCTTTGTTTTTAAGTTCATCATTACATTAAAGAATAATAACTGTCCACTACAACTCCACAAACTCAGAGGGTCAGAGGGGTTGTACAGTTAAGGTATTATTCTAAGGTTCTTTGGTAAAACTAGTTCAGATGTTCAGAATAGCTAATCAGAATTACCTATGGATTATGCCCACTTACTCAATGTTCCTAATCCTCAATCCAAAGATAATGAATCAGTAATTTTTTTTTTCTTTTTCCCTGACAAGCGGCATGGTTAATTCCAATGTTTAGCAGGTTGGCATAGGCAAATCATCAATCTCAAGGGGAGTTATTTCTCTCCATGGTGCTGAAAATAAATATCTTTGTAGGAAAAAAAAAAGAAAAGAAAAATCAGGGGGAAAAAATTTCAACAGAATTCACACTTCACAGTAGAAATTAGTACTTGTTTTCAAATCAAAAGAACCAACAGATTACAGTGTAAATAAACTGTGTTAGTTTTATAGGTTTACTAAGTATTAGCTAGCAAAATAAAAGAATTACCTATTATCCTCTATGTAGAACAAAAATTTAATTAATTTGACCTCTAGTATAACTGAATATCTGGTGTTGCTCATTTTAACTTTTTAAATTTGCTTTATTACCTTAGTTTTAGAAGCTAAAAATCCCTATATTCATCTTTGGGAAAATTCGATGGGAATGTTAGGAGATCTACTGATCTAATCTGCCTTACCTTTTATCTCATATCTCATAATAAAAAAGAACCTCCCCAAAATTACCTAAGGACTTCGGGTGGGAAAATTTCTATGTAGCTACAACAGTTGTCTACTAACTGTAACTACAGTTAGTTCAACAGTGTGCAAAACTTTGGGTGCAGACTCTGGAATTAGACTTCCTGAGTAGAAACTCCAATTCTAGTACTTATTATTTATGTGATTTTAGGTAAAACTGTTATCTTCTCTTTGTCTCAGGTTCTTTTTATGCTAACTGGGAAAAGTAACAGTATATATTACGTAGAGCTATTATGCATGTTTAATAAAAACATTTAATGCATATCTCTATGCCTATTCTATAGTAAGCATTAAGAAATTTAGCATTAACTACATGTTTCCTACTAAGCACCACAGATAACCATTAACAAATTATTAAACACATGCCTCTACATGCCATCCCTCTATGTACATAAAGAAAAAATATATATGTCTCAATTATAATACAATTTTTATAATCTTTGAAACTAGACTATAGATCTAGGAAGAAAGGATCTTCTCTTTTGCTTACCACAATGATTATATCAGTTATCTATTGCTGCAAAAAAAAAAACTATAAATGGGTGAAATTGAAAAGAGGATGTTCTTTGGTCTGTTCTTTTGATGCATTATTTTTAAAATTCTTATTTATATTTGATCTTATGAATTTTCTGTAAATAGACTAAGTATGGGTTTACAGATGAGGAAACTAAGACATAGAGAAGTTAACCTATTACTTCTCCATTCACTTAATAGCAAACTCCCCTTCATAGAATTCTATTCTATACAGGTGAGCATCACAGTAAAAGATTCTTAGTTGTTTAGAAGACAAAGATTCTTAGTTGTTTAGACAAAAAATGTACTGGAGAGATTAGAGAGAGCAAGCAGATGGGTTGTTAAGGAAATAGTCTGCTCATTTCATGATTTGATTCAAGCCCACTCTGCCTTTTAGCATAAAGCATTACTGATTGGGAAGAAACTAGATATCAGCTATAACACAGAGCCTAGGCTTTTGCAGACAAATTAATGAGTCAGTGTAATCCAGCCAAATGTATAAAGTATCTAGTTCAGTACAAGTGGTCAGCAAAGACTTGTCTGCAAGTGTCCTGGCTCTGAAGAGATAGTGCACAAAAACAGCAGATATTGTAAACAAAATTACAAACAAACTGTTTAGATTATTTTCAGGTAAGTCAGAAGAGTATGTTTGGAATTAGAAACCTCACAGGGATGTAGGTGTGAGAAGGATTGCTTTGCTTTACAAAATTCATCTTCACTAGATTATGTCCTTTCTCTTTACCTGCTATTTGTTTCCTCACCCCATCCCACTTCCATCATCATTTAACTTCCTTACCAGTCTATTTGCGCTCAGAGTCTGCTACCACCTAACTTACCAAACTAGAGAAGTATGTAAGCAAAGGGTTTCTCCTCAGAGACACAAAAAAGAAAAAGCAGTATATTAGAAATTTGGGTTATAAAAACTCCTGGAATCAGCCTCAAAGATCTGAAGGCTTAACATTTGTAAGGGATTCAGAAAGATTGGACATTTGCTTATAAAAACTTCATTGTCTGAGATAAAAATTGGCCTTACTTAGAACAACGTAGCCCTCATAAACTTAGTTATTGAGACCAGGCAGAATGGAGGAAGGGGTTGGAAAGATTGATTTTAGCAGCTTATAAATGCGAATGACACACATTGTGACCAGAGGATCTTTGCTGTGGAGTTGAGTGAATATGCTACTGAAAGAAGAAAAAAGAGCACTGGTTTCAATTATTAAAATGATTTGCTGGCAATAACAGAAGCAGTGTTTAAGATGTGGTCCTCTGTATCATACAGGCAGGTTGAAATAAAAATTATGTGCTAAGCCAAAGAGAAGAATTAATGATGAAAATGCTTGGTCCTGTCAGACCAAATTGGTGTTTCCAAAAGGCAGGAGTAAGGGGGTAGAGTTCATAGAGTCTCCTATTCTAATTTTTTGGGGAAGCACAGTCACATTGAACATACAGACATTCCAATGCCACAGGAACCCAGCTGTTCTAATTATTATGCTGTATATTAAATTAATGGAAACCACATTGGGAAAAAATATATATAATTTATTTTCAGTCCATGGAAATGTCTAATATCTTTTGGGAATGAAATTACTCAGGAAAACAAGTGAATCTGAATATGATAGCTCTATGATATGTTTAATTTCTGTCCATAATGTAATTGAGTTGACAGATAGCCAAGCTTATTCAGCTACATGGGAACACAACAGCTTCAGTGTCCAATTGGCCAATTTTTCCACATCACCCTTGTTCAAACTAGGATCCTATTTCACAATTCCTCTAAGTCTCCCTTTCACAATTCACCAAACTCATTTGGTGCTATATTTTGTGGATGCAATTAACTAGTGTTAGAAAACCCTGATTAAAGCATTATGATTAATTCAAGCATATTCATTTCCACTTCATCAGTCCTGTTCATCTGAATCTGCCCAGTGCCTCGTTTTAGACACTGCTCCTTTATTGAAACAAAAAAGATGAAAATGTCTTCTCTGTACCACTGGCAGAGAGGGGGAAAGCGGGTGCCATGAGGTTGTGTTTTTATCATTTGCAGCTTCTTCCAGAGCTGGGAGCCTATAAATTTGTTATGCTAAGAACATTTTTAGAGTTGAGTCTTAGATCAGATGTAAATTTCAAAGGAAGTTTAAGCAGCACGTTTCTCCCTCACTGAAGTATCAAGTATCAAAATTGTATTTGATGTCCAAGAAACTTTTAAAGTTTTCCATTTCCTTTGAGCAAAGAAGGGCATAATTTTCTACCATCAGAAAGGATTTTAAAGTCCCAATTTCTATATTTTTCTCACAAGTTCTTTTTCCTCCACTTAGACTATTTTCTCCCTTAGCTTTTCCTCTGTTTAGTAATGGTTTGTCTATCCTCAGGATCCTTAGAGTTCTTTACAAAATTACTCTGTACTTGTACATTGCCATATATCATCTGTGAGGAAGAGAAACTGGTTCGCAGCATAAAGCACCAAGGATTTAGCTGAAAATGGATCTGGTGAAATAACTTTGAGAGAGAGAGAGAAAGAATCCAGAGAGTGAACTCACCCACTAATAAATGCATGGAGTAGGGAGATTCCAGCCCTGCTTCCATGTGTATTAACCCCTTACTGATTTTCCCACTCCACAGTGCAAGATGAGCCACATTTAGGTTGGTACATGTTTCATTCTCTGCCAACCTAAGTGTGAGGAAATTTCACCAGAGAAGTGGCAAAGTTGAAACTGCTCCAGTCATGATCACATTCCCTGGTATGTGTTACTAACCATCTGCGACATTTTAGTCAATAAACCATGGAATATTGCATCTTGTTATCACTGTGTTAAGTCCTACTAGCCCCAGAAAATAAACAAACCAGGAAAGGAAGCAGGTTGACACAATCAAAAACCTAAAACTCATTAGGATAAGCCATCTGAAAGTGATTTCAAGATAGGAAGTTTAGAGGTATGCTTCAACAAAAAGCATGAGCATGAATGTGTGTGTATGTGTAGACACAGGAGAGGGGAGGTCTCAAAAGACTTTAATAATTTAGACTTTAATAATTTAATAAAGTTCTGTTCTTTAAAAAAATTCTTAGTTTCTATAATTAATTCATCCAGTTTTTTCATGGAGAAGTATATTATTTTAAATATAGCAGTGTGTGCATGTCAATCCAAGACTCCCAGTCTGTCCTTCCCCTGCACCCTTCCCCTGCATAACCATAAATTCATTCTCTAGACCTGTGAGTCTGTTCCTGTTTTATAAACAAGTTCATTTGTATCATTGTTTTAGATTCTGCATTTAGCAGTATCATTTGATGATATCTGTCTTTCTCTGTCTGACATACTTTACTTAGTATGATAATACCCAGGTTCATCCAGTTGCTGCAAATGGCATTGTTTCATTCTTTTTAATGGCTAAGTAGTATTCCATTGTATATATGTACCACTTCTTCTTTATCCACTCATCCGTTGATGGACATTTAGATCACTTCCATGTCTTGGCTATTGTAAACAGTGTTACAATGTACGTTGGGTGCGTTTGTCTTTACAAAACCTATTTTTTCTCCAGATATATGCTCAGGAGTGGGATTGCTGGATCATATGATAGCTCTATTTTTAGTTTGTTAAGGAACCTCCTTGCTGTTTTCTATCATGGTTGTACCAATTTACATTCACACCAACAGTCTAGAAGGGTTCTCTTCTCTCCACATTCTCTCCAGCATTCATTGTTTGTAGATTTTTGGATAGTGACCATTGTGACTGGTGTGGTGATATCTCATTAAAGTTTTGATGTATGTTGCTCTAATAATTAGTGATGTTGAGCATCTTTTTGTGTGTTTGTTGGCCATCTGTATTTCTTCTTTGGAGAAATGTTTATTTAGGTCTTCTGCACATTTTTTTGATTGTGTTCTCTCTCTCCCTCTTTATTTATGTTGATCTGCAAGAGCTGTTTGTAAATTTTGGAGATTAATCCCTTGTTGGTTGCACTATGTGCAAATACGTCCTCCCATTCTGTAGGCTGACTTTTTTTTTTCACTTTATTTTTGCTATTCAAAAGCTTTTGTGTTTAATGAGTTCCCATGTGTTTATTTTTGTTTTTATTTCTATTACTCTGGGAGATGGATCCGAAAAGATATTGCTGTGATTTGTTAAATTTCTATACAGTAACAATGAAAGATCAGAAAGAAAAGTTAAGGAAAAATCTCGTTTACCACTACACCAAAAAGAATAAAATACCTAGGAATATACCTACCTAAGGAGACAAAAGACCTGTACTCCAAAAATTATAAGATGCTGATGAAAGAAACTGAATATAACACAGATAGAAAGATATACCATGTTCTTGGATTGGAAGAATCAGTATTGTCAAAATGACTACACTACATAAGACAATCTACAGTGCAACTCCTTTCAAATTACCTATGGCATTTTTTTTTTCACAGAACTAGAACAGAAAAAAGATCTTAAAGTTTGTATGGAAACCCAAAGGACCCCAAATAGCTAAAGCAATTTTGAGAAAGGAAAACAGCTGGAGAAATAATGCTTTCTGACTTCAGACTATATATACTAAGCTTCAGTCATCAGAATAGTATGGTACTGGTGCAAAAGCAGAGATATAAATCAATGGAATAGGATAGAAAGCCCAGAAATAAATCCATGCACCTATGGCCAATTACTCTGTGGCAAAGGTGAGAAGACTATAAAATGGAAAAAAGATGATCTCTTCAGTAAATGATACTGGGAAAACTGGAAACTATATGTTGAAACTGAAATTAGAACATTCTTTAATACCGTATACAAAAATAAACTCAAAATAGATTAAAGACCTAAACATAAGATTAGATACTATAAAACTCTTAGAGAAAAATGCATGCGCTTCTATTTTTTATGCCACTGAACATTCAGTAGATGAAATGTTTCATATGGTGAAACGGTAAGACAATCAAATAAGCCCGCTGAATCTCTCAATAAAAGGCTGTACTGTCCCAAATCACCTATACCATAGAATCTTGAAGAAAAGCAAACATTTTTTTAGTTGAGACACAGTGTTATCAAAGAGTGAGTATTATTGTATAATTGTATTACTATGAACTAGCTAGAATGTATTCATAAGGTTCAGTTCAGTTGCTTAGTTGTGTTCGACTCTGCAACCCCATGGACTGCAGCATACCAGGCCACCCCATCCATCACCAACTCCAGGGGTTTACTCAAACTCATGTCTATTGAGTCAGTGATGCCATCCAACCATCTCATCCTCTGTTGTCTTCTTCTCCTCCTGCCTTCAATCTTTCCCAGCATCAGGGTCTTTTCTAATGAGTCAGTTTTTCTTATCAGGTGGCCAAAGTATTGGAGTTTCAGCTTCAGCATCAGTCCTTCCATTGAATATTCATAAGGTTATATATTCTCATGTAGGAGTGAGTCTGTGAAAAAGAAAACACAAGGCTAGAAGGCAGACAACTCAGACATAAGTTCAGACTTTACCTCTTAACTTTCCAAGTGTCTTTGAGTAATATAATTATTCTGAATCTCAACATTCCCATCTGGGAAATGTGCATGCATAAGACAGAATTTAAATCCCAATAAAAGTCACAGTGGAGATCTAAGTGAGACAGTAGCTGTGGATGAGTTTTATAAAAGTGAAGCACAGTCTCATCTTATGTGATGGCTAGGTTCTAAGATTAATACATTAAATGAAATTCAGTTATACTAAAAAGAAAAGTATTTTTTGTTAATCTGAAATTCTGCTTTAATTGGGTGTCCTGTATTTTTCAGTCAGCTCTAATTCATAGTCATTCTAAAATACCTTAAGAAAGCCAATGCTGTCATTTCTCTGGCCAGTACAGCTGGCTTTCCTTCAGTCTTGGAACAGATCTTGTTTTCGTCACTCAAGAACCACATGGAGAAAGTTGGCTTAAGAGCCAGATTGTATGAAAAATGTGCACCTTTGATTAGTAGGCTCATATTTAGTGACTTGAGTATTCACTATACACCAAGGCGTATGGGATCTGAGAGAAAGATGAGCAGAAAACAAGACCTCTTTTAGCTCCTGCTCCCTTAGGGCATACTCTTGATAAATAAAGGGAATAATGAAATTTATGTTTTCTTTTGTTTTGGCAAATCAGTATACGTTAATAGAACAGTGTGCAGCACAAGAATTATATAAATTGCCATAAAATATCTATGAACATTATTATGATAACTACCAATCAGAAACCCCATACATATAATTTCCCAAGGAAGAGGAACTTCATTTTCATCTTCAGACACATCTTAGTGATCTTTGATCAGACATATCTTAGTGATCTTTGGTCAGTCTTCAAAGCCTCTTAATACTACACCCAGTAGTTTTCATTCCCCACACCCTCAAAATTAAAACAACCATTGAGAGTCTTCTTAGCTCTGTGCTTCCTGTAGGAGTTCTATGATGTAGAGAATGCTTCAAGATGAGCATGAGGCTCTTCACACAACCTCATTATCACAAATTAGAAACTTGGAAAACAACACTGGGCCTGTGCATGCATCACCTTGACAGCCTGCCATCAAAAATGAACCCTTGAAACAGAATTTTAATGTGGATACCATGGAGATAGGAAGTGGTTCCTCTTCAGTACCCAGATAATAGATCATCACATAATATATTACAACCCACAAATAAGATAGAACAAAATATCTTCATAAGAATGTTCGTTGCTGTTGTCTGTTTAAAAAAATAAATCACCTGTCTTTTGAGACCAAATTACTGCAATTAGTGACTCATCCAAGCATGGATAAAGTGGTATTAAAGATAATAGTGTAACTATCAAAAAAGGTAAGATCCTCAGTTTGTTAGAATTTTTTAAAATCTGTTACTTTATTTGAAATTAAAAATATTCATTATACAGTTTTTTTTAAAAACCTTAATCATACAACTTTTGAAAATAGTTCATGTGTAGCTATGTCAGATTTCTTTTTGATTCCAGTTCTCTTAGCACATTAAATCTACAGTCAAAATATCCACAACAGTTGCAGTGGTTTCCATGTGAGGAAATTCCCAACAACTGGGAAGCTGCCATGATCTGGAGTGCCTTGTTACAGCTTGCATCCTGTAGTTGGAGTCCTGTGTCAGCCCTGCCCCGTGAGTCAGGTGGTCAGTGCTTGGTGCCCAGTGTGTTGTGAACCAGGGAGTCACTTCCAGTAACAGAGAACCTGCTGTTGTGGCTGTGTGATTCTTGAAATTGAACTGTAAAGTGATTTGCACCCTAGTTATTGGAATTCTTCTGGAAACTAAATATACACAGTGAATTTCTAAATTTTCTTCTAAGAGGTCTCCTTTTCTCCTTCTTTGTTAAACCAAGAATGTATCTACACTACCTAACGGATTGCAGTCATAGGAATGGGCAGTAATTTGGTGGAGTGAGACATTGAGAGAGCTACCTCAGACCATCGGTATAAATAAATTTCCCTTGTGCAGACATAGGACTGGCAATGTAGGTGGAAGAGGTCAGGAAGCAGAGTGGTGCCCGTCTGGTTCTTTCCCCTTGTGTGTGTATTAGTCGCTCAGTCACGTCTGACTCTTTGTGACCCCATGAACTGTAGCTTGCCAGGCTCCTCTGCCCATGGGATTCTCTAGGCAAGAATAATGGAGTGGGTAGCCATTCCCTTCTCAGTGGGATCTTCCCAACTCAGGAATCAAACCTGTATCTTCTGCATTGCAGGGATATTCTTTACCATCTGAGCCACCAGGGATGCTCTCATCATTGTTCAAATACTCAGCTCTCAGAAAATGCTGAGGGTTTGTATGGCTTTAATATCTATATCTGCTTTATAAAGCATTCTCTCTCCCTCTCTTTCTCTTTCCCCCTTTCTCCCTCCCTCTCTCTAAAGGTATTTGATAAACAAACCAGAGATTGAACTAGAAATAGAAGTGAGTGCATTGTCTTGAGTTCTCCTCTTTACTTCTCTGAGCTTTCTACATATATATAATTTGGGGGAGGAAGGGATATGTTGAACTGTTTCCAACATTTTCTTTCATTTCTAATATTCTCCAGAGAACTTTGTTAAAGTTGGTCTGAAATTGTAAGCTCTCCTCTCTGAAATGTTTGAGACTAGATGGTGTCAGGGCTAGGTTTGAGCAAACATTTTAGTAGATATAAATGTGGATACAAATCAAAACAGTACTTTTGTTCTTTCAGCTCAGCCAGTGTGAAAGAATCAGTCTGAAAGAATCAGTGTGAAAGAATCAGTAAGATTAAGGGAGTTCCCGCCAGCACCTTCTTTACTCATAGGCCAAACTTGATGCCATATCTGAAGCAGTCAATGTAGTTTCCTCTGTCAGCAGAATAGCCACCAAAGGATGTGTGTGTGTGTGTGTGTGTGTGTGTGTGTGTGTGTGTGTGTGTGTGTGTGTGTGCACGCACGTGTGTGTGCATGCATGTTTGTGTGTGACAAGGGGCCGGAGAGGGAGGCAGAGAGAGGGAAGGGGGTGGCTGGCAGGGATAGGGAGAGAAAACAGAGAGACAGAGAGAATTAAGATGTATCCTTGTTTGCTAATTTATCTAGTGAAGTGTGAATCTTAATGAATGAAAAGTCTCAAATTAGTTGTGGTCTCTGTGGCCAGTTTGCTTCTTCTTCTCAGGCTTGCTTCACACTGCAGCAATCTTTTCATGCTCAATAAAAACATGTATAGCTTGTGCCTTAGAAATGTTGATTATGAGTGTGCAGCTTTGAGAAACTCTTCCTTGAGAAAAAAATTGGTTACATAAACCAATTCTGTAAGTGTCTCTTGCTTGTTAAACTGAACAGATATTTTACTCAGTCTAATTCCTTTCTCTTTATATAGTGATCCATTTCCTTTCTTCCCACGAAGAAAAGCAAATTCAGTCTACAAGTTTGTTTACACTGATCAGCTTCTTCTGCTGGCTAATGTAGAAAAAAATGGGGTAGAAGTTAGGGACTTCGATTACAAATTATTCTGAAAAGACTTGTAGAATACATTTTTTATCCACTTTAAAGAAGCATGTTGTACACACTGAAACAATAAAAAGAGAAATTAGAGCAGTAAAGTCCGTTGGTGAACTCAGAAAGCCTAGAAGCCATAATCAAGTTCCCTGCTTTCCTCATGCAGCCTGTTTACAGCCCAGCTTCCTTTGTGCTTGTCCAGTCATCTTCCCTGGTCAATCACATGTGCACTTAACTGCCTATACATCATATTAGAAATGCCTTCAACAATTATTATATTTTATCATGAATCACTTTGCAAATTAATTATGTGCAAAGTTGCTTCAGTCATGTCCAGCTCTTTGCGGCCCTGTGGACCATAACCAACTCTTTTGTCCATGGAATTCTCCATGCCCACCTCCAGAGAATTTCCTGACCCAAGGATTGAACCCGTATCTCTAACATCTTCTACATTGGCAGGTGTTTTTTTTTTTTTTTTAACACTAGCGCCATGTAACTTCAGACATTATAACCGCAAGGACGCTTAAGATACCTTCATGAAATGACAAAATCACAATGGTATTCATATTCTTGTTTTAAACAATAGCTAAGGAAAGAATTCCATAACCTTCAGTTCCCCAGGAATCTGATGAAGTATGTTAAATATTATATACACTGAAGCATGTTATTTTATTGTTTGGAATGAGTGTACCTTTTCAAGACTGGCTACTACCATTTTAACCCAAACTTCTACCAAACGAGACATTGTCAAATTTTGTCCAATATAGTGAGCATCACATTTCAAAATGATTATCAAACAAAAGACTCGGGTGATCTTTATTTTCTAATTTGGAGTTACTTTTAGTTGAATTGTTTTTAGTCAAGATCTCTCCAGTAAGATCTAATACTGTATGAATTTTAAAAGTTTTTTTGTTGTTGTTTATGGTAAAAATGGAGAAGGAAATGGCAACCCACTCCAGTAGTCTTGCCTGGAAAATCCTGTGGGAGGAGCCTGATAGACTACAGTCCATGGGGTCCCAAAGAGTTGGACATGACTGAGCAATCTCATTTCACTTCATGATAAAAATGGTATGTGTACCCAAAATAAATTTATAACATGTGCAAATAATTTACAGTGACAATAATTAAAACTCCCTATGCCCACCATCTGTTTAGGGGTTAAAACTCCCATATACCCACCAACAGTTTAGGGATTAAAAACCATCATTAATAGTTGCATATAAGCCCTATCTCATCATCCTCTCATACAACCACCTGAGTTAATCATTATCCTGAATTTCATGTCTACTGTTTCCTTGCTTTGTGTTTTAAAATTTTGCCCTATATACATCACCTGGTGGCTCAGATTTTACAGAACCTGCCTGCAATGCAGGAAACTCAGGTTTGACCCCTAGGTTGAGAAGATCCCATGGAGAAGGGAATGGTGACTCACTCCAGTACTCTTGCCTGGAGAATTCCATGGACAGAGGAGCCTGGTGGGCTACAGTCCATGGGGTCACAAAGAGTTGAACACAACTGAGTAGCTTTCACAAGCAAAAAATACCTCACCAAGCAATAGATCATTTAATTTTTCAGGTTTTTGAACTTGACCTATTAATATGCAGAATAAAACTGTAGGAACTCTTTGTCACTTGATTTTTTTTCTCCTGATACTGCATTCTTCAGGTTTATCCATGATGATGGTATAGGTTTAGTTTACTTGCTTTCAGTTCTGTCTAGAAATCCTTGAATTGACACCATGTTATTTCTCCATTTTCCTTGCAATGGATGTTTGGGCAGTTCCCCTTTTTTCCCCCCGCTCTTGCAATGAACATACTTAGATATAATTTATGAAAACATGTACAAGTTTTCTCAAAAAATTGCTGGTTTGACGGGAATAGGCATTTCAGCTTCACAAAATATTACCAAGTTATGTCTAAAGTAGTTGCACAAATTTACATTACTGATAATGCCATCAGGTTATAAGCAACCCTATTGTTCCACATCCTTGCTAATTCTTGTTATTGTCGAACTTTTTGATCTTTGTCTATCTGATGGATGTAAAACAAAAGCTCATTGTCACTTGTATTTTGAAGATTATTAACAATGTTGAATATATTTTAATAAATTTATAGCCATTTTTTTTTCTTCTCCAAAGTCTGTTGAAGTCCTTTATCCATTTTGATTGGATCGCATTTTTTGTTATTGATTTTTAACATTTTATCACGTATTCAGGAAAAAACTACTTTATAAATATATTGTTACAATGCCTAAATTTGTATTTTGACATATTTCTTATCATAACCTTGATGAATATATTTTATTCTTAATGAGGTTATATTTTTCAATCTTTTATAATTTGCATTTTCTAAAGTCCTTTTCCTTACTTAGTCCTAGGTTATGGATATTCTTCTGTGTTTCATCCTATAAGCTTTCAAGTGTGCTTTCAAAATAGAACTTTCTTCCTATATGATGTGGTTGAGGGTTCAGCTTTTCCCTTAAGGATAACAAATTGTTCCAGCATAGTTTTTTGAGTCATAGTCAAATTTTCTCATATGCAGTATTATTTCTGGACTTTTGTTGTATTCTTTTGGTCCATTTCTCATTCTCTGCTACAAGATCATACATTAATGTTTACAGCTTGATTACAAGTCTCCATTTCTGCTAGTATAGTTGTCCCACATATTCTTCAAAAATCTCTTAGTCAACGTCTAACCTTTTGTTATTACACTTATATCTCAAAATCAACTTGTCAAGTTCCACAAAACATGCTGTTGGCATTTTGATTAGAATTGCATTGGCTCTAAAAATCAATTTAGTGAGTATTGATGTCTATATAATATTTAGCTTCTAATTCATGGACATGGCATAAAACTCTATTAACTTATATCTTGTTTAAATGTCTGAAGTGTGAAAATTTTTCTCCGCAGTGGACTTACTCATCTTTTTAGATTTATAATTTAAACTTATTGTATCTGGGTAGTATCCAGTAGTTGATATGTTTTTAGATTATACTTTTTGTTGGTTGAAGATATAAAGAAATTTATTTATAATTTATGTTATTTTTTTAAATTCAGCAGCTGTCAAATTCTTTTATTAGTTCTAATAGTATACCTGTACATTATTTTGAGATTTTTATCTAGACATTTTATCATCTACATGTGATAATAGAATGCTTTCTCCCTTTCCAGTTGTTGTTTAGTCACCAAGTCATGTCCAACTCCATGTCACACCATGGACTGCATCACACCAGGCTTCCCTGTCCTTCATATCTTCTAGAGTTTCCACAAACTCAAGTCCATTGAGTTGGTGATGCCATTCAACCATCTCATCCTCTGTCACTCTCTTCTCCTACTGCCCTCAGTCTTTCCCAGAATCAGGGTCTTTTCTATGAATCAACTCTTCGCATCAGGTGGCCAGAGTATTGGAACTTCATTTTTAGCATCAGTTCTCCCAGTGAATATTCAGGCTTTATTTTCTTTAGGATTGACAGGTTTGATATCTTTGCAGTCCAAGAAACTCTCAAGAGTTTTCTCCAGCACCACAATTCAAAAGCATCAGTTCTTCAGAGTTCAGCCTTCTTTATGGTTCAGCTCTCATATCCGTACATGACTTACATGACCATTGGAAAAACCATAGCTTTGACTATATGAACCTTTTGTGGCAAAGTGATGTCTGCTGTTGAATATGCTCTCTGGGTTTGTCATAGTTTTTCTTCCAAGGAGCAAGCCTCTTTTAAGTTCATGGATACAGTCACTGTCCACAGGGACTTTGGAGCCCAAGAAAGGAAAATCTGCCCCTATTTCCGCTTTTCCCCCATTTATTTGCCGTGAATGATGGGACCGGATGCCATGATCTTAGTTTTTTGAATGCTGAGTTTTAAGCCACTTTTTCACTCAATTCTGTCTCCCTAATCAAGAGGCTCTTTAGTTCCTCTTTGCTTTCTGCCATAGAGTGGTATCATCTACATTTATGAGGTTATTGATATTGCTTCTGACAATCTTGATTCCTGCTTGTGATTCATCCAGCTAGGCATTTTGCGTGATGTACTTTGCATAGAAGTTAAATAAGCAGGATGACAATATACAGCCTTGACACACTCCTTTCCCAATTTTGAACCAGTCCATTGTTCTATGTCTGGTTATTACTGTTGCTTCTTGACCTGCATACAGGTTTCTCAGGAGATGGGTAAGGTGGTCTGGTTTTCCCATCTTTTGAAGAATTTTCCACTGTTTGTTGTGATCCACACAGTCAAAGGCTTTAGTGTAGTCACTGAAGCAGATGTTTTTTTGAAGCTTTGCTTGAAGAATTTTGAGAATTACCTTGCTAGCATGTGAAATGAATACAATTGTATGATAGTTTGAGCATTCTTTGGCATTTCCTTTCTTTGAGATTGGAATGAAAACTGACCTTTTCCCGTCCTGTGGCCACTGCTGCATTTTCCAACTTTGCTGGCATATTGAGTGCAGCACTTTCATAGCATCATCTTTTAGGATTTAAAATAGCTCAGCTGGAATTCCATGACCTCCACTAGGTTTGTTTGTAGTAATGCTTGTTGAGGCTCCAGCATTGATTTCACACTCAGGGATGTCTGGCTCTAGATGAATGACCACACCATGGTGGTTATCTGGGTCATTAAGACTTTTTTTTTTTTTTAAAACAGTTCTTCTATGTATTCTTGCCATCTCTTTTTAATCTCTTCTGCTTCTATTAGGTCCTTGCCCTATCTGTCCTTTATTGTGCCCATCTTTGCATAAAATCTGTATCTCCAGTTTTGTTTTTTTTTTTAAGATCTCTCTAGTCTTTCCCATTCTGTAGTTTTCCTCTGTTTCTTGGCATTGTTCACTAAAGAAGGCTTTCTTATCTGTCCTTGCTATTCTCTGAAACTCTGCATTCAGTTGGGTATATCTTTCCCTTTCTCCTTTGCCTTACATATATTTTTTCTCAGCTATTTGTAAGACCTCCTCAGACAACCATTTGCCTTGTTGCATTTCTTTTTCTTTGGTGTGGTTTCAGTCACCGCCTACTGTACAATGCTATGAACCTTCATCCCTAATTTTTCAAGCACTCTATCTACTAGATCTAATCCCTTGAATCTACTCATCACCTCAACTGTATAATCATAAGGGATTTGATTTAGGTCATACCTAAATGGTCTAGTGATTTTCCCTACTTTCTTCATTTTAACCTGAATTTTGCAATAGGAGCTGGTGATCTGAGCTACAGTCAGCTCCAGGTCATCTTTTGGTGACATTTATACTTTGTTTTTTTTCCCCCCTACTTCTACTGCTTACCAATAATGGTATTGTTCTATGCTGGATTTCATTTACTAGTATTTGATTCAGGACTTTTGATATTCCTCAGCAAAATCAGACTATAAGTATTCTTTCTTTTCTTCATCAGCTTTTGGTATCAAGATTATACTAGACTTATATAAATGAAACTGGAATTATCATCCTCCTTTTCCATTATCTGGAATTACTTATATGAGATTGAGATCATATGTTTCTCTGATAATTATTAGAACTTGTCTATAGAAGTTTGTGAATTTTCCTAGTTTTTGCAAACTAGATTCTATGCTACCTTTATTATTGATGTTAATATCAAATTTCTTTCTGTTTATTCTTTAGTCTTTTTCTAAGATTTTTAACTTATTTGGCTATCCTTTTCAGATGTCAACATTCAAAAATCTATGTTCTACAGGTTTTAATATGTAGTAATTTCACTATAGTCAAATTATGAATCTATTTTCCTTTAAGGTTTCTTAGGTGATGCATCCATTGTTGGGAAGTGTATATTTTATGTTTGGTTTCCAGTCCTAAGGAATTATTATTGTTTTATTTTTATTATCTGATTTCTTAATAAGTTGAATTTTTTTCAAAGAATATGATCTGAATGCTTTCATATTTGAAATTTATCAAGAGCTAATTTATGTACTAGTAAATGCATTCATTTTAGATGTTCAATGTTTGCTCAGAAAAAACACATATTTTCAATTTTTTGGCATAATTATACAATTTTTTTGCAAAAACTTATTATTTTTCTGTTAAATCTTCATTGTCCTTTCTGGCTTTCTGTATACTTGCTCTATCAGTGACTAAGAGTGAAGTGTATGGAGTTCTAATTGTAGTTGGGATTGCTATTCTTTTTGACTATTAAGTTCATTGTGACATCTTCAGTACTGATACTGTTTTCATTAAAAGCATTAGTTACTTGAGATTATTCTGAATTTCCCTCCCTATCTTGCATAATTTCAATTGTAAGCATATGCTTCAAACATCTTATCTTATTCAATAATTTGTGTTTCTTGCTGCAAGTGAAATTGTCTTCATTTTTAGACAAAGAAAGAAGAAAATAAAACTTTGAATACCCAGAATCATGTGTGTTCTTTTGTTCCATGTGAATTGAAATTCAGTACAGCCAATTGTTTGTGAATTAAAAACTTGAATGAATGTACAGAAAGTTGAATTGGTTTGTGGAAGGCTGTGCTTTTTCTATTTGTAATTCGTACTAAAAAAAAAAAAAAGCAACCCGAATTTCTAAGATGGCAAAGGAAGTTTTCTAAAACATCAGTCTTTATTCATCTGTTATAGTCAGTTAGAGATAAAAGTATGCAGTTTTATGAACTCCTTCATTCCTTCATTTTAATTTAACACAGTACAAATAGCACAATGTTTTCAAAAGCCCAAAAGTTTAAAATCCTCTAGCACTCATGTAAGTAACTGTTATATTCCTTGGGCTTGAATAGAACTTATGCTTATAAAGCATAATATTGGTCATTGGAGGAGATAGAAGTGTTGATGATTTACTTGTCCATATCTGTGGCAAATCCCTTTAAGAGAGAAAAAGATTTTGTTCCCTCTAAAAATTCTCCCAGTAAAGTGTAATGTAAGAAGACATTCCAGGTTTATTCCTCCACTTCTTGTGTTATGCAAGCTGCCACCAAGTATGTTTTGAGATGAGATATTCAGTGCAGAGAAAGAAAATTTTCTTTTAAACCTCATTTGACAAAATATCTTTGTCAATTATTATGATGTAATTGATAACCTCTCCTAGGTAGTATCTAAAATTCCTGATAGAATACCTGAACAATTAATTACCCAGTAACTTTTAATGAGAGTAACAGCTACCAAAGGAAGTAACAGTTGGACCATAAAGAAGGCTAAGCACTGAGGAACTGATGCTTTCAAACTGTGATGCTGAGAAGACTCTTGAGAGTCCCTTGGGCAGCAAAGAGATCAAACCAGTCAATCCTAAATCAACTCTGAGTATTCACTGGAAGGGCTGATACTGAAGCTGAAGCTCCAATACTTTGGCCACCTGATGTGAAATGTTAATTTATTGGAAAAGTCCTTGATGCTGGGAAAGATGGAAGGCAAGAGGAGAAGGGGGTGACAGAAGAGGAGATGATTGGATGGCATCATCGATTCAATGGACATGAGTTTGAGCAAACCTGGAAGATAGTGAAGGACAGGGAAGCCTGACATGCTTCAGTCTATGGAATCCCGAAGAGTCAGACACAGCTGAGTGACTGAAGAAAAACAAAGGGAAGAGAAGCTATCCACCCCTCTGTATTGCCTGTCAGCCTCAGGCCAGACCTGCAAAGATACAACAGTGTCCTCTGTTCATCTTTGTGACTGTCTCCCAATCATATTTAGCTGGACATTCCTTTACTTTATTTTCTACATGTGGCAATAAGAGAGAAATCTTTGAGTTATCTTTTCTGGAATCTCTTTTCTTGAGACCAGCTAGACATAAGTCTTTATCATAATCAGTTTATCTGAGAAGTTAACAGAGTTTCTCAAGAGAGAGACACTACATAAATCTGGAAAAATATAAGACTTTCAAGGATAGGAAGTTAACAAGCTAGACTTTAAGGATGAGTAGAATTTTTTTTTTATTAGTTTTGCCATACAATAACATGATATTGCCATGGGTTTACATATGCTCCCCCTCCAGAATGCCCCTCCCTCCTCCCTTCCTCCTCCCTCTTCCCGGGAAATCTCGATGCACCAGCCCCGAGCATCAATCCTGGGCTGGCGATTGATTACACATATGATAATTAACATGTTTCAATGCCATTCTCCCATATCATCCCACCCCTGCCCTCATCCACAGAGTCCATGAGTCTGTTCTATACGTCTGCGTACCTTTTGCTGTCTCGCATGCAGGGTTCTCATTACCATCTTTCTAAATTCCATATATATGCGTTAGTATACTGTATTGTTGTTTTTCCTTCTGGCTTACTTCACTCTGAATAATAGTCTCCAGTTCCGTCCACCTGAGTAGAACTGATTCAAATGAATTTTTTTTTAATGCTGAGTAATATTCCATTGTGTATATGTACCACAGCTTTCTTATCCATTCGTGGATGAGTAGAATTTTGACAAGTAAATTCATTTTATAATTTTTGCATCATATTTTTTCATCTAACCCCTCCATTTAAAGTAAAATTGAAAGATACTTTAACAGAGTGTCTGAAATTCCTGTTAGTATAAATACTAGTAGAGGGTCTACATTTCTGGGCAGAAATGCAATTTTTTAAATCATTCACATAATGCTGATAAGCCAAATAAATATTTATTATTTTAAAGCATATAATTTATATGTTTAAATGCAAATGTTAATACTTTAATTTGCTGATACTTTGTAACTACCAACAGGCTCAATCAAGATATTAATTTCAAAGACAAGTTTCCCCATAATCCTGTATTAAATATTTACTTCTTATATTGAAGCTCCAAGTCCTATCCTTTCAATAATGTACTGAAGTATTACATGTGTTTAAACACTAGCATTTATTAGAAACAGAATCATTTGAAGGTTACACTTTAGAAACAGAACAGGTGCTTTCACATACATAAAAAACTTCATAAGCCAGAAGATTAATAGGGACTGTCTTTTACAGTGCAATTCATATGAAAAGGATGCTAAATCAGATCAAAAAATACACATTTGGTAGCCTGGAAAATTTCATTGATAGAAGAGCCTGGCAGGCTATCGTCCATGGGGTTGCAAAGAGTCAGACATGACTGAGCACACAAGCATGTTTCTTTTACTATAAATAAAAAATCTGGTAACACAGAAAAACATGTGGAAAAATTTGATGCAAAAATACACAAAAAACTCATCGTTTCAAAGTGGTTTTCTCCCCACCTCCTCAGTGAAAAACTTAAAGCTTTAAAACAAATGCAGCTGTGTGCATGTTCATTCGTGTCCAGTTCTTTACAACAAGGACTGCAGCCCACCAGGCTTCTCTCTCATGGGATTCTCGAGAAAAATTTACTGAAGTCGTTTGCCATTTTCTTCTCCAGGCATCTTCGTGACTGGAGAGGTCAAAGCCAGGTCTCCTGCATCTCCTGCATCCACAGGTGAATTCTTTACCACAGAAACACCTCGAAGCCCTAGAAAAAATATTATAACATACATCCACCTTTTTTTTTTTTTTTAACCAAAAGAGTACCTAATGTTGGCAACTTCTTTATTGCTGTGATCTGACAAGACAAATAGGAGAGAGGTTTAGTCACCAACTACATGAGCTAACCCCAGCCACTAAACTACAAACCAAAAAGCTGTTTTACCAAAACTGACTTTTAATTCAAGGGCCATTATTTTGAAATATTTTTCTTGGCACCAAATGCATATCTGAACATTTAAATCCAAATATGCCAACAGATGCTTCTAAAGCAAGAGCATTAATAAACCAATTTCATGTCAGTTAGGAATGCTATTTCTGTCATGTTTTAAATAAAATTTTATTTTTTTGATAGTTGTAGATTTATAGGGTCCATATACTCCACCCCCAAAGTTATTTTGAGGGTGGAGTATATGGGCCCTCTCTGTATTGCCTCTATTATAAAATCCTACATTAGTTCAGTATATTTGCCACAATTGCTGAATAAATATTGATACACTATTATTAACTAAAGTCAATATCTAATTCATATTTCCTTAGTTTTTACCTAATTTTCTGTTGTAAAATTCCATCAAGGATATTACATTACATTTAGTCATCCTGTTGCCTTAGACTCCTATCTACATTGATATTTTCCTTCTTATTAATGAACTTGATAATTTTAAGGAATAGTGGTCAGGTATTTTGTAGAATGTCTTTTAATTAGGATACCTCTGATGTTTCTTGTCTCATAAATAGACAGGGACTATGGGATTTAGGGTGGGAGATCACAGAAGTGAAGGACCATGCTTATATCACATCAGAGTACATACTATCAACATTATCATTGTTGATACTGATCTTGATCACCTAACCAAAATAATGTTCATCATTTTTCTCTTCCTTACTATTTATGTAATTGTTCAGTTTATGTATACATGTAAAGTAGTTTCAAAATTGGAAACCATGCTTCTATGGGATAAACCTTATCAGCTAGTATATGGTGCTAATGTGCTGTTTCTTTTGCCTTGTAGACCCTACCCAACTCCAAAGTTAGTTAGGTCCACCTCAGTAAGTACAGTTGTTTCATACCTTTGTAACACAGTTAAATTATTTTGTGATAGTCTGTATTCCATCTTTAGATTTCCCTCAATCTTGTAATATTTTTAAAATTTCATACATTAAGGTTTACTCTTTTATGTACTTAAATTATAGTGTTATGCATCCATGACTACAATATCATACAGAATAGTGTCACCATCAAAAAATATCTCCTGTATTTCACCTATTGAACATCCCCTCACTGATTTTTTCCCCCCAAATTGTTGTTTTGGCTAACAACCTTCTAGTTAAAAAAGTAAATTTATGTGTGAAAAGCATTTATCAAACCGATATAATTTGCAGAAGAGCTGGAAAACATGAGCCCCTCTCTTTGAGCAGTTAGAATCTGAGTAGGAGAAATCCAAGGACCCTAGACATTTAGAACAGAAGAAAGGAAAAAGAAAAACATGGGAGCACCCACAGTAAATATCATTCATTTTATGATTCATTGTTTAAAATCTATAGTATATCAGTGCTTCAATATGTAAGAACCAAGTTTATTCAGCCACTAAATGGTTATTGAACACCCACCATGAGCAAGATACCATTAGGCACAGAGGATCTAGTCATATGTAGTACATACCCTCTGCTTTACAAAATATTTCATTTCATAGCTCTTCATTCCCAGATTTCCATTACTTCTAGAGATTCTCAAGGAATGGTAGAGTTTCATAATGGTAAATATGTAAGTTCAGATGGTAACTCTGACATTTGCTAACTTACTGAATGTACGACTTGTTAGTCAAATAACTTACCAATTTTTTTTGGTGTTCTCATCTATTAGTAGAGTTAAGAACATTCACCTCATAGAGCTATTGGAGGGACTCTAAGAGTCCTGAAGAGTGCCTGGCATTGTCATGTCTCTCCTATATGTGATATTCTGGTCCCACTATTTCATAGTGGGCCACACCCAGCAGTACCTGCTTTGTTCTCCATCAGATTTGATCATGGACTTGTCAAAAGGGTGATGAGATAGCTTTGTGAGAAGCAAACCCCTCTCTAAGCAATCATCTAGGTTAACAAGCCCCTAGTCCCAGTCCAGATCTACTGCACCAGAATTTCCAGTGTGGGGGATCAGGGTTGGAGAACCTGATAGCCTAGTAACAACCATAACAGGTAATCCTGATCATGGGAGCATCTTCCTAGATTTCATTCATTGTTGAGAAGGAGCTATGCCCAAGATTCCACAGAAGGAAATGGTAACAGAGTATGGCACATTGATATTGACAATTAAAATGTAAAACTGATGGTGGTGGTGGTAATTAATGTTCATCAAGTGCTCCATTGTGTGCCTGGCTCTGAGTTGAGTCCTCTATGAACATTATCCAACTGTAAACTCACAACATCTCTTTGAGGTAGAAACTGTCCTTTTTCTCTTTTTTAGATAAGTAAATGAATCTTAGGCCAAGTAATTAATTCATCCACATAATTCAATATTAATTATTAATATTAATTTAATATTAATTATTTAGTAATTAATAATAAATTCAGAGCCACTTCTCTCAACCACACACACACACACACAATTATGGACAAAGTGTTGACAACTGGGACTTGGTACCAAGCCAAGATTTAATTTTGTCCTTGAGCTCTACATAGACTATAAAATTCAAGTATTTGATAGAAGAGTGATTCTAGGTCATTCATTTCACATGCTTCATTTTCCCTGTGTGTAGAATAAATGGAAGCTGTAACATTCTGTGGTTCCCACACTTGCCTACTCTCCCCACATTTTTTGTTTCAGCCATAATTTTTTAATTAGTTTTCTGTTAGAGAAAAAAAGAGTCTGTAATTTTCACTATGATGTTTACAATACCATCTTTCTGATTAAAGTATTTAGATAGTCCTCAACAGGAAAAAGAATTCTGACTCTCATGATACACAAAGTTCTGAAGTTATACAGAACTAGACCAAAGAAGCTTTTTAAACCAATCTACTTGGCCTCCCTTTCTGCCCCAATTCTATAACTACACTTTAAGTAGTCAGTATGACTGTGAAGTGTGTTTATCACAGAGTTGTCTCTTCAACCAAAGTGAACACTTACTGAGGAGAGACTATTTATCAAGCAGTGGAGATTTTAAATAAATAAATAAAAATAGGCCATGCTCGCTATCTTCAAACTGCTTATCCTCTGGGACCAAAAGGCAGTCATGTCAGCTGTAACAATAGACAGACCCTGCTCTGGGAGATATACAACTCTGGGTGTCTAGAAAGGTATCATAGCAGAACTGCATTGATGTTGGGCTCAAAACAGAGAGAGAATTTGATAGATGGGGATATACTGCATGGGAGGACAGTACACAGAGTAGCACAAACCACTGAGGAAGTTGGGAATTAGAGGACATAACACAGAGTAGTAAACTCAGCATGGCTTACACCAGTAAGTGTGGGCAGAGTGTGGAAGAGAAGGTAGAAAAGGCAACTGGAGCTAATTGAGATTTTGTTCTGAATGTGACACAGGGAAATAACTTTGTTGTAGCTGCTATTTTTGGAAAGAAGTAACACATTCCAGTAGTTTTTCCAGTAGTCATGTATGGGTGTGAGAGTTGGGCAATAAAGAAGGCTGAGCACCGAAAAATTGATGTTTTAGAATTGTGATGCTGGAGAAGACTCTAAAGTGTTCCTTGGACTGCAAAGAGATGAAACCTGTCAATCCTAAAGGAAATCAACCCTGAATATTCATTGGAAGGACCAAAGCTAAAGCTGAAGCCCCAATAGTTGGCTACTGATGAGAAGAACCCACTCATTGGAAAAGACCCTGATGCTGGGAAAGGTTGGGCAACAGGAGAAGGGACAACAGAGGATGAAGCGGTTGGATGGCATCACCAACTCAATGGACATGAATTTGAGCAAACTCTGGGAGATAGTGAAGGGCAGGGGAGCCTGGCGTGCTGCGGTCCATGAGGTTGCAAAGAGTCAGACACAACTTAGCAACTGAACAGCAAAAAACGTTCCTAACTGTGGTTGAGAGAACCTAAGTATGACAAGCCGTGTATACAGAAGAGAACTTGGACTGGGGACTGACTGAAAGTGAAGGACATTAGTGAAGAAGTTGTTAGTAAAGTCCTGTGAAAGGAAGTAGAAATTGGGAGAGAAGGAAAGACACAGGGGCTGGCAAGGGAGGGTGCAGGGATGAGAGCTACCAAGCTGGTACCCAGCTACCCATGGATGGGCTGCTCAGATAACTTCCTCTGCAGAAGACTAGTGCCAGTTCTGAGAGCTCCTCAAAGAAGACAGGATGTGAGCCCAGGTTTGTGCTCAGTCACTTCTTTAATTCTGCCTCTTCACTTACCCAGTAACCACTGAATAAACAAATACACCTATAGCAGAAAGAAGATGAGATTTCAATTATGCAAATTTGAATTTGTATTTCAGCTCACCCATTTGAGCTATATGAACTTAGGGTGGGGGAGGGCACTCATGTAACCTTTCTAAGACTCACTTTCCTATTTTAGTGGGTTTGGGGGAGAAAGAAAAGAGATTTATGGTGTATGATACATAGTCATGCTAAGTTGATTCAGTCATGTCCGACTCTTTGCAACCCTGTGGACTGTATCCCACCAGGGATCCTCTGTCCATGGGATTCTTCAGGGAGTGGGTTTCCATGATGCTCCACGGGATCTTTCCAACCCAGGGACATCTCTCACCACTTCTGCATCAGCAGGCGAGTTCTTTACCACTAGCACCACCTGGGAAGCACACGACATGTAGTAGGTGTTCAAAAAAGGGCAGTTCTTGTGACTGTATCACAGGTGTTCCCTTGGGATAGAAAGGTGATAGAGACCATTGAGGGTCTGTTCCCTTGGGATAGAAAGGTAATAGAGACCACTGAGGGTCTGTCAAGAAGCTCATTCGTGGCACTGATACAATTTCATCCTGTCTCCTTTTGCTCTCAACTGAACAGAACTGAAAACCGTTTTTTTTTTCTCTTCTTGCTTACACATATTTACACCATATTCGCCAAATGTCCTGTTGGTGAGAAATCAGTTTTTCATAGCTTACTTGTATTCTTTTCCAAATGACAGAAGACTTTCATAGACACTGGGATAAGCGTCAAAATAAAATGAAACATGTTCTGCTTCTTCCAAGGCTTGATTCACCATAACAACCAATACTTTCTCTTACAAGTTCAGCAGATTCCTTCTAGTCTCCATTTGCCATTATAGTTTCTGAAACAAATGATAAAATAGCACCATATGTTTTTAACAATTTTAAACAAAATTTAGCTCCTGAGCCACTGCCTGCTTCCTGCTTCAAGAAGCAAAAATATGGCTCAAATATCAGAACAGTTTGTAACATTTATTGAAAACTTGCTTTATGGTCTGAATTTTGCTCACCTTGTATGATTATCTTATTTAATCATCAAGAAAATCTTAATAATAAGCATAGAACAAATGTTAGTGGTTAGTAATGTCACTATTGCTACTTTTGGTGACTTTCTAAATAAAAGTAGCTCAGTCGTATCCGACTCTTTGTGACCCCACAGACTATACAGTCCATGGGATTCTCCAGACCAGAATACTGGAGTGGGTAGCTGTTCCCTTCTCCAGGGGATCTTCCCAACCCAGGGATTGAACCCAGATCTCCTGCATCGCAGGTCTATTTTTTACCAGCTGAGCCAGAAGCCTTGGTGACCTTTTAACTATAGACAGTTGCTTATGTTATAGGATTTTTTTGTTTCCCCAAACCTTGGTTTTTCCAACTTTTTCTTCAGCATTGACTTTTCTCTTTGCCCCACCCTTAATGATGAGGAGAGCATAAGCCAACACTTTTCCATCTGTTACGGTCTGAATTACACCCCCACCACCCTTAAGTACCTCAGAATGGGACTGTATACAGAGATAGAGCCTCTGAAGAGGTAATGAAGGTGAAATGAGGTCAATTGGTTAGTCCCTAATCCAACACGACAGATGTCCTTGTAAGAAAAGGAAGAGGCAGAGGGATGCATTTGCACAAAGGAAAGGCCATATGAGGAGTCAATCGGAAATGGCTATCTGCAAGCTAAGGAGAGAGGCCCCAGACATAAGCAAGCCTTCCAGGCCCTTGATCTTGGACTTCCAGCTTCCAGAATTATGAGCAAATAAATTTTTGTTGTTTAATAGGTCACCCCATCTGTGGTACTTTTTTACAGCAGCCCTAGCAACTGAATATACCATCTGACCACAGAATTTTTCAATTGTACCTGTACTTCTGAAAAATCTTTAACTATGAGGACCCTGCTTTTAAAGTAATTTTAAATAAGTTTATGTCAGTTTTCTGTTTATCTTCTGTTTCAAAGTATTTTCTAATTTATATTATGACCTGTTCTTTGACTAGTGACCTATGAAGTATCCCGCTTATTTTTCTGAACATTTGGGAGTAGCCTAGTAATATTTCTGTTGCTGATTTCTAGTTTCACTCTATTGTGGTGAAAGAATATACACTGTATAATATCAGCCTTTTGCAATGTATTGCTTTTGGCCCAGACAGGGGTCTATTTTGGTAAATATTCTAATCCTTTTAAAAAGAATTTGTATTCTGTACTTATTGGCTATGTCTTACAAGTATTAATTCTATATCTGAAGCTGAAGTTGAAACTCCAATACTTTGGCCACCTGAGACAAAGAACTGACTCACTGAAAAAGACCCTGATGCTGGGAAAGATTGAAGGCAGGAGGAGAAGGGGATGACAGAGGATGTAATGGTTGGATGGCATCACCAACTCAATGGACATGCGTTTGAGCAAGCTTCAGGAGTTGGTGATGGACAGGGAAGTCTGGCCTGCTGCAGTCCATGGGGTCACAAAAAGTCAGACACGACTGAGCAACTGAACTGAACTGAATTCTATATCTTAATTTTTTATCTTTTTTTTTTATCATTTACTAGTAGAAGTATGTTAAAACTTCCAACTGAGATTTCGGCATTCGCCTATTTCTCCTCTTCCTTCTGTCTGCTTTTACTTTACATATTTTAAAGTTATGTTACTACGTGTATGCCTCCCTGGTGGCTGAGATGATAAAGAATCTGCCTGCAATGTGGGAGACTGGGTTTGATCTCTAGGCTAGGAAGATACCCTGGAGGTGGGCATGGCAACCCACTCCAGTATTCTTGTCTGGAGTATCCCCATGGACAGAGGAGCCTGGCAGGCTACAGTCCATGGAGCGGCAAAGAGTTGGACATGGCTGAGTGACTAAGCACAGCAGATTAAGTGGATAGGAAGTTTGAAAATTTATGTTTCCCTGTTTAATTAACTTTTCTATTACTGTGAAATATCCTTTTCTATGTTTAATAATACTTTTAGAATTAAAGCTTTATTTTTCTGATGATAATATAGCCATACATAGTTTCTTTTCACAAGTCTGACAATCTTTGTCTTTTATTTAGAATACTAAGTTCATTTACATTTAATGTAATTATCGCTATAATTAGATTTAAGTCTACCATCTTGGCATTCATTTTCTTTCTGTTCTGTTTGGTTTTATTTCTTATTCCTTCTAGCCTACTTTTTTTTAGCGTTTTTTGTTATTTCGTATTATTTTAATGTTTTATATTATTTTATCTCTTCCATAGGGTTTTGTTATTGCTGGTTTACCTTAATATTTTAGTGGTTACCCTAGACCTTAGAATAAACATCCTGAACTTAAAATATGCTACCTTATATTATTAGTACTTCTCAAACATTGCAAGAACTTTACAGCAGTTTAACTTTTTTATCCCTTGCTACATTCTGAACTATTGTTTCTATGTATTTTACTATGTGTTGTATGTAAACTCAACAAAATTGTTGTCGCTTAAAGAATTGATATTCATATCAATTTAATTTTTTCTAATTTTCTTAATTCTTTTATACAGTTTTGTACTTCCTCTAGGATAATTTTTCTTAATCCTGAAGAATTTTCTTCAGCATTTCTTGTAGTGTCATAGGCTGGTGAAAAATTCTTAGATTTTTTTTTAATATCTCTTAATTTTGCATTTATTTTTGAAAGATTTTTTTTGTCTTCCTCTTTTCTTAAATTAATTTCTGTAAATAGTTTATTTACAATGTTAGATTAGTTTTTGCTGTATAGAAAATAAATCAATTAGAAGTGTTAATTGCTCAGTACCCCATGGATTGTAGCCTGCCAGGCTCCTTGTCTATAGAATTCTTCAGGCCAGAATACTAGAGTGGATAGCCATTCCCTTCTCCAGAGGCGTCTTCCTGACCCAGGGCTCAACCCAGGTCACCTGAATTGGAGGCAGATTCTTTATTATCTGAGCTGCCATGGAAGCCTAAATTCATGCACATACACATATCTATTTGATTTTCAGATTCTTTTCCTATATAGGTTACTATAAAGTATTGAGCATTCCTTGTTCTACAACAGTAGGTCCTTGGTGATTATCTGTTTTATATCAGTTCAATTCAGTCGCTTAGTCATGTCCGACTCTTTGCCATCCCATGAACTGCAGCACATCAGGCCTCCCTGTCCATCACCAACTCCTGGAGTCCCCCCAAACTCATGTCCATTGAGTCGGTGATGCCATCCAACCATCTCATCCTCTGTTGTCCCCTTCTCCTCCTCAGTCTTTACCAGCATCAGGGTCTTTTCCAATGAGTCAACTCTTCACATCAGGTGGCCAAAATATTGGAGCTTCAGCTTCAACATGACACCTTCAACATGTCGTGTCCTTCCAATGACACCCAGGATTGATCACCCCCAGGATGGACTGGTTGGATCTCCTTGCAGTCCAAGGGACTCTGAAGAGTCTTCTCCAACACCACAATTCAAAAGCATCAATTCTTCAGTGTTCAGCTTTCTTTATAGTCCAACTCTCACATCCATACATGATCACTGGAAAAACCATAGCTTTGACTAGACAGACCTGTTCATAACTTTCCTTCCAAGGAGGAAGAGTCTTTTAATTTCATGGCTGCAGCCACCATCTGCAGTGATTGTGGAGCCCCACAAAATAAAGTCTGACAGTGTTTCCACTGTTTCCCCATCTGTTTGCCATGAAGTGATGGGACCGGATGCCATGATCTTAGTTTTCTGAATGTTCAGTTTTAAGCCAACTTTTTCACTCTCCTCTTTCACTTTCATCAAGAGGCTCTTTAATTCTTCTTCACTTTCTGCCATATGGATGGTGTCATCTGCATATCTGAGGTTATTGATATTTCTCCTGGCAATCTTGATTCCAGCTTGTATTTCTTCCAGCCCAGCATTTCTCATGATGTACTCTGCATATAAGTTAAATAAGCATGGTGACAATATACAGCCTTGACGTACTCCTTTTCCTATTTTATATAAAAGTGTGTATATGTCATCTAGTGTTTTTGCCTGGAGAACCCCAGGGGCGGGGGAGCCTGGTGGGCCACCGTCTGTGGGGTCGCACAGAGTCGGACACGACTGAAGCGACTTAGCAGCAGCAGCGGTGTATATGTCAATCCCAGTTTTCCAATTTATCCCTCCTCTACCCTTTCCCCTTTGGTAATCATAAATTTGTTTTCTACATCTATGACTTTATTTCTGATTTGTAAATAAGTTTATTTGTACCATTTTTTTTAGATTCCATATGTAAGTGATATCATATTTGATTTTCTCTGTGTGACTTACTTCACTCAGGATGACAATCTCTATGTCCATCCATGTTACTGCAAATATTATTTTGTTATTTTTGTGACTGAGTAATAGTTCATTGTATACACACACACCCCACATTTCCTTTATCCATTCATCTATCGATGGACATTTAGGTAGCTTCCATGTCCTGGCTATTGTAAACAGTGCTGCTGAAAGATTGTTTTGATGTATAAAGCTTCTTTTTACCTTTATGGAGTATGAGGTTAATCTATGTTTATCACTTTTAAGTACTCATACAACTCAAGAACCTAAAATAATAATTAATTTAAAAATGGACAAAGGAAATGAATAGACCTTTTTTTTTTTCAAAAAAGACATACAAATGGCTAACCAGTATATAAAAAAATACTCAACTTCACTAATAATCAAAGAAATGCAAATGAAAACCACAGTGAGGTATCACCTTATACCTGTCAGAATGGCTGTCCTCAAAAAGATAACAGACAGCAAGTGCTGGTGAGTATGCGAAGAAAAAAGAACCCTGTGCACTGTTGTTGAGAATGAAAATTGGTGCAGCCAGTATGGAAAATAGGATAGAGGTTCCTCAAAGAATTTTTAAGAAACTAAAAATATTATGTGATCCAACAACCCTACATCTAGGCATATAGCCAAAAAAAAAAAAAAAGAATAGCATCTTGCACTCTCTTGTTCGTTGCTTCATTATGCACAATAAGCAAAATGTGGAAACAATGCAAGTGTCCACCAATTGATGAATGGATAAAGAGAAGGTGATACACACACATATACACCCAGAACTATTACTTCACATTAAAGAAGAAGAAATCTTACCATTTCCAACAACTTGGTTGAACTGGAGGACATTATGCTTCATCAGATAAGCCAAAAACAATTATTGCATGATCGCTCTTATATGTGGAATCTACACACATCAAACTTATATAACAGAATAGAATTTTGGTTACTAGTGACTTGGGTTAGGAGCAGGGGATGGGGAGTTGTGATCAAATGGTATAAACTTTCATTATATAAGAATGAAAAAATAATAAGAATAAATCTTCAGTTCAGTCGCTCAGTCGTGTCTGACTCTTTGCAACCCCATGGACTGCAGCACACCAGGCCTCCCTGTACATCACCAACTCCCGGAGTCTACCCAAATTCATGTCCACTGAGTCATTGATGCCATCCAGCCATCTCATTCTCTGTCGTCCCCTTCTCCTCCTGTCCTCAATCAATCTTTCCCAGGATTAGGGTCTTTTCGAATGAGTCAGTTCTTTGCATCAGGTGGTCAAAGTATTGGAGTTTCAGCTTCAACATCAGTCCTTCCAATGAACACCCAGGACTGATCCCTTTAGGATGGACTGGTTGGATCTCCTTGCAGTCCAAGGGACTCTGAAAAGTTTTCTCCAACACCACAGTTCAAAAGCATCAATTCTTTAGTGCTCAGTTTGGAGACCTAATATAATATAGTTATTATATATAACCTAATAAATATAATTATTTTATTAATACACTGTTATATATTATATAATATTATATAATGCAATAATAATTATATTAGGCCTCCAGGGTTATAATAAGAATAAGCCCTGCAGACATAAAGCATGATGACTACAGTTAATAATAACGTCTGGTATACTTGAAATTTTCTGAAAGAGTAAATATAAAATAGTCTCACCACAAAAATATGTAACCTCTGATGTGATGATAGGTATGTTAATTAACTTGATTGTGATAATCATTTCACTGTTATATATACATTATTATATATAATAACATAAAATATTATATTGTGCTCTTGAAACACATATAATTGTTATTTATTAATTATACCTTAATAAAACTAGGGAAAACATATCCTGTGGCAAAACCAGGCAGGTAGGAAGTCTTCTAGATTTCACAGTGCTAAAGCAGTAAACATGACCATCAGAAACTCCACTGGTTTCTCTTTCTCCTGGAAGTGTCCCTCTAGCAGTAACAAGTCAATCTGACAGCCTACTCCCAGACTAGGAAATGCCTCCAGGGAAAATGAAAAGGACTCTGATCTCAGCTTCCCTAGAAGAGACTCTTTCCTTTAAGGAATTCTAATTATCTGTCTTTGCTTCCATACTTCAAAGTCTTTTTAAAAATCATAATTCTAAATATTGATTCTATTACGTGTTGTTGCATAGAAGCAAAACCTTCTTGATATTAATGCATGTCCTTATTTCATCCAGCTTAGAAATAGAAATTCTATGTTGAATTTAAGGTAGAAAATGTCTCCATAACCTCCCTCACCAGGTCTCCATCTTGAAAATCACACACACTTAATGCTCAGTAAATATGACCAGACATTTTACCAAGAATTTCAGGTGATATAAACATGTACAATACATATATGGCCTTTGCCATTACAGAGCTTACAAATGAGAGAGAGAGCTCTACTTATTTTTTTTTTTAAATCAGCACACAATTTAAAAAGTTTAGTGCTATAAAAGAGTACTATAAAGTAAAAGATCCCAAAAGGCTATTGATTTAGATTGCAGGATCAGGTACATCCTCTCAGAAGTGAAAGTGAAAGTGACTCAGTCCTATCAGAGTCTTTGAGACCCCATGAACTATACAGTCATTGGAATTCTCCAGGCCAGAATACTGGAGTGAGTAGCCTTTCCCTTCTCCAGGGAATCTTCCCAATCCAGGGATCAAAACCCAGGTCCCCCACCTTGCAGGAGAATTCTTTACCAGCTGAGCCACAAGGGAAGCCCAAGAATACTGAAGTATCTTATCCCTCCTCCAGTGGATCTTCTGACCCAGGAATCGAGCCAGGGTCTCCTGCATTGCAAGCAGATTCTTTACCAACTGAGTGATTAAACTGGGGCCTTGTTACTGAAACCTCACCTCTGTGCACTTGCTCTGAATTAAATCCTGGAGAGAATTTTGGGTGATATAGAAAATGAAATAGAAAATTCTGTGTGAAATGTGTCCAGAAGATGGACATTGCAGTGCTGGCTTCGTCACTGGCTGTAGTCTTTGTTTCTTTCCCCTAAACCCTTCTGTGCCCTTTTTTCAATTCTACCTGAAAAAAATGAAAGACTTTTATTACACTATTTCTAAAGCTTCATCTGAGTCATTTTCTTCTTGTTTGTAGGTAATTATATTTTCAAGAGTTAGCTAATACAGTTTGTGTTACTGCCTGCCAGTCTTCTCACAGACTGTCCCCACCCAATTTTCTCTTCAGACTTGAAAACCTCCCACTACCCTAGACTCTTAGGCAGTTCTCAGTTGCCTTTCAGAATGTTCAAGAAACAGCAGATCGGTGGATAGCTTGGCAATTAACTCATCCTGCTAACACACTCTCTCTGTGCTATGTGCTAAATTGCAGAGGGTGTTTATCATATGTCAGGCTGACAGCCTCCTGCTGTTGGCTTTGATTTGCTAAATACCTGTGAAGATGAGGTGCCTGGAACACCTGGTCTGCAGAGCAGGCTGTGCAGAGGAGCTTCAGGCTGCATCTCAAGAAGATCAGGTGTGCCTTCCTATGTCCCCCACCCACCCACCCACCCCTCTGAGAAAAGTAAAGAGAAAGGGACATAATGTTGAATGAACTGAGACAGACCTCAGTCTGGACTGAAATGAACTGAACTTAACCAAGAGAGGTGGGTACCCACTCCCATCCCTTTGCCCTGGCTGAGGCTATCATGATAAACTAATGAACAATTACAGTGTTATTATTATGTACCAGGAACAATGCCAAATACATCACCTGCACAAACTTATTCATCTTTACAGCACCCCAGGAGTTTAAGTAACATGCCCCCAGTTATCCAGCAGGTGGCTTGTTGTTGTTCACTCACTAAGTCATGTCCCACTCTGTGACCTCATGAACTGCAGCACTCCAGGCTCCTCTGTCCTTCCCCTATCTCCTGGAGCATGATCAAATGTACCACTGAGTCGGTGATGCTTCTAACAGTCTCATCTTTTGTCGCCCCCTTCTCCTTTTGCCTTCAATCTTTCCCAGCATCAGAGTCTTTTCCAATGAGCTGGCTCTTTGTATTAGTGTGGCAAAAATATTGGAGCTTCACTATCAGTCCTTCCAATGAATATTCAGGAATGATTTCCTTTAGGATTGACTGGTTTGAGCTCCTTGCAGTCCAAGGAATTCTCAAGAGTCTTCTTCAGCACCATGATTCAAAAGTATCAATTCTTTGGTGCTTAGCCTTCTTTATAGTTCAACTCATATCTGGACACGTGGGTACATGTTCATAAATGCATGTGGATAGTATAGCAGAATAGGATTTGCCTGGTTCAGACCTCACTTCAGCCTAAGAATTTACCATTAGGTCTCTTAATCCCTTCTTGTTCTCCACATCCCAGTCATAGCTGTGCATTCTGAAAGGCAGTAAGGAAACTGCAAGAAAAATGCTTTCTGCTCTCTTTTTCCTTGTCAGTTATCTAATCCCACTGCTCAGTTAAAGGGCAGCGGTCCCAATCTAAGCTGTGAAGATGTGATCTAGACACTGATAGAAAGAGATCTGATGGCCGGCCAAACAGAGCATTCCTTTGAGACTCTTCTTTCCTCTCTCTCGTGCTGACTCTGGCTCCACTCAGTCTCAGTCTTTGAGTTTGCAGGTTGAGAGGCAATGGTCAGTCGATTCAGTTGGACATAGCACTTTATTGAAAATACTGAAATGCTTAAAAACCAGGTACCACTGCTAATATTTGAAATTTGTTGAGGTCAGACATTCTTGAATGAGGATTTTGGTTTTTGTATGTACAACCTCTGCCATCTTAGGCAGTTGACTTAGCTCTGAACCTTGGTGTCCTCATCTGTAATATGCAGGTGGTATCATATATACTCTCCTCAAAGGCTTGTATAAGGATTAAAATGTAAACTTTACAGTGGGGCGAGGAAGCATGGCACTGTGGAAATGCATGTGCTTTTGAATCTTTTCTCTGAGACTTCAAAACATTGAATAAGTCACCCAGTATCTGTGAGTCCGTGTTCTTCGGGACTGTGTCTGTAGGACACAGTGTCCTACAGCTGTCTGTAGGAATAATAACACTGATTTGAGGGTTGTGTGAGGAACTAAATGAGATAGTGCATTAAAAATGCCGAGAGCAGCAACTGCCACAGACTACTCAGCACAGTTCTTTCTGTTGATACATCCCTATTTTAGTTTCTTATTTTGCACTCAAATATAGACTATATGACTTTAGCATGTTCATAGAGAAAAGAATATTAATTAGGTTGTTGACCATAAACATCATTCAGGAATTCATGGGTTTTATATCTTTGGAGATCAATTAGCTTCTCCTAACTTCCATACTTAGGAGTTATGGACTCAAGTCACACAAATGTATACAAGTCAGAAGCAGAAAAGGTGGTGAGCAAAATGGTGTAGTGACATGGTGTCAACCTACAGTCATGAAAGAGCTCTTGAATGCCGGTGAGCAAATAAGGCCCCGTTCATTTACTGGAAGTAAGTGGTGACCTGTTGTGTCTGCTCTTTCCAAACTAGGGCTTTGGTGCCAGCACCTCAAGGTCCCACAATTGACAAAATACCACTGCTTCTGAGTCGTTTATTCCTCTTCAATGTAAAGTCATTTGACTTGCTCTTCAATTAGGAGTGGGTAGTTATAGCTCTTGGGAAGTATCAAAGGAAAAATGTTTCCATGCTGGGTTTATATAAAAGTGTAGTTGTAATGGCCCTTGGGATAAAGGGGCTGGCATTTGCTGGACACAGGGCAGAAGCTTTCTGTAGCCCTTGAGAGGAGTCTATTGTGAAGAGACACAGGGATAATTTTCTCCTCCAGGAGCTGACTGCACATATGAGGGAACTGGAAATGGGTAGATTTCTTCTCAAAAACTAACTTCTAGTCCAAGATAAGAATGTGGTAATCTCAGACCCCTGGCACAGAAAGCCTAGTAAGTCAGAGGCCAATAAGCAAATCAGAAACGCAATAACACACCGATAATTGGAACCACTGAAATGTTGTAACCACACAAAGGAATCTGTTGAAAAAAAAGACAAGGTGATGAGCAGAAAAAAGTCCTACATTTAGAGTCAGAGAAAGCTTGATTAAGCTTCCTGATTTTGTGACCTAGAATAATGTATCCATCTTCTTTCAATGTTGGCATATTTTTCTTTAAGAAGGGATAGTAATGTCTACCTCAGTAGAATGAGGATTAAGTGAGATAATATACACAAAATCCACTGACTAATTTCTGGCATGGAGCGTGGATAAATGCGTGGTCACACTTTTTCATTATTGAGTCCACAGGGAAAAAATGGGGTTCTTTCAGAGTGTTGCAGGTTTTAAAGTTTGTCCTCTGAATTCCATGTTTAAAAGGAACACTCAGACTTAGGTATTCAATGATAAAAAAGGCCCTTTGTTGAACATTTACTACATGCTGGCCGGAAGCCATGTGAGTGACATGTATTTAACATTAAGTGGTACCTTTCATCATCACCTCCTTTTTACAAAGTGAGAAACTAAGCTCTAGCTTTAAGCAACTGCCTTGATGACCTAGTTAGAAAGGAGCAGAATCAGGATGGAATCCAGGTCTACCAGGAGCCAAAACACTCAACAACTGTACTTGTCAGCTACACTGAATTCTTGGCTGCTTGACCAAAACACTAAACAACTGTACTTGTCAGCCACACTGAATTCTTGGCTGCTTGACCTCATTTATCCCTAGTCTTTTCCCCCCCTCTCTTCCTGACCTCTTTTCAGTATCTTTTCTACAGTGAAGTCTTAATTCATTTGGGATTTGTAATCATTCTGATGTTGAGGCTACCAATGCACATTGTTCAGGAGCCACTTGCTTCATATGCAGGGTAAATTAGTGGTGTTCTGGGTATGTTTACACTACTTACAGAAGCGAAAGGTCAAGTGCAACCATAGACTTAGTGTTATTGTTCTTCTTTCCTCCTTAAATCAAGTCACCTCAACTGGGCAAACACTTATCTTTCCTAATTCATTTCCTATCTGTCTATGCTGTTGCTGTTGTTCAGTCGCTAAGTTGTGTCTGCCTTTTTGTGACCCCATGGATTGCAGCACACCAGACTTCTCTGTCCTTCACTATCTCCCAGGTTCTGCTCAAACTCATGTCCATTGAATCAGTGATGCCATCCAACCATTTCATCCTCTGTTGCCCCCTTCTTCTTCTATGACACTGAGCTGAAGTAGCTTTTAAGTTTACCTTGTTTATCTCTTTCACTTTCTACCAAAGACCCTGGGCCCCTAGAGGTTAGTATTAATAATAGTACAGTAGTAGTCAAAGCAGCAGCAATAGCCACAGTCAGAGTGGTTGTGGCAGCAACATTGAATGCTCACTATGAACTGGGCAGAGCGCTATGCACTTTGTTTTCACTATTGCAGTTAGGCTTTACAAATAACTATGAAGAACAAACATTATTTCTGTCTTCACTTATAGGTAGAGAAACAGTGATTATTTAGTTCATTCAGAGTCTGCTAGTCAAGTAATGACACTGAAGTATTTGCACTCTGTCAGTGTTCAATTAATATAAAATAGCAAGTCCCAGTTAAAGGCATTGTCACATTAGATTCCCTCATACCACCCCACACCACCCTATATGAGTTTGGTGGATGACTGTTTTCTGAAATGCACAAACCATCTAAGTGAGAAAGATAAAATTAGAAGCTATAGAAATGCAGAGAATAACTGTGAATGAGACTGTTAGACCTTTTGTAAAGAATTAGAACAGGGATCAGAAACCTGTGACCTGTGGGCCAAACCCACTCCAGCACGGCTTTTTATAAGTGAAGTTGTATTGAGATACAGTCAAGTCCACCCATTTATATGTCGTCCGTGGCTCCTTTCAGGCAGCAGTGGCACAGATGAGTAGTTGCAGCAATGACTTTATGGCCTGCAAAAGTGAAAACGTCTACTATTTGTCTTTTGACAGAAAAAGTCTTCCGACCCCTGGCCTGGCTTAGAACATCACTGGTGCTAAAGATGTCCTACAGTCCTCCCAGATCACTTGCCAGCCTCCTGCTGCTCCTCAGAGGTAATTTCTAGTCTAAATTTTGGGTGAGCCATTATCTGGCTTACTAAGAAAAAAAGTTTTAACACATATGCATTCACCTGCAATATTTTATATTGTTTTGCTTGCTTTTGTTGAAGGAAACTTTTAATTGAAATATGCATAGAGAAGTACACAAACCATAAGTTTGAAGCATGCTGAATGTTTATAGAATAAAGGAAGCACTAGTAAGTCAGTGGTGACAGAGTTATTACCCCTGTTGATGTACAGAACATCACCAGGACCTCAGAACACACTCACATGCACCTCCCCAGTCAGTATCCCTTCCTGAAAGTGAGAACAATTATGACATCTATTACCAATCATTAATTTTGCCTCTTATGAAAATGAAACTGTTGATGTGTAAGCTTGTCTTTGGCTTCTTTGCTAATCTTTGCTAAATATTCTGTCTGTGAGAGTCATCCATTTTATTGCATAAAGCAGTAATTTGTCAATTTTCATTACTCTAGTATACCATTATATGGCTATTCTACAGTATTCTCAGTATTTTAATTATTATTCAGTTGTATTTTTAATTTCCATTATGATTTTTTGCTAGTCTCAAGATAAAAAATTTAAAGGTTTTTAAGTTTCCTTTACTATTAATTATTTCTTTAAACCTATCCGTTTACAAAAGTTATTTCTAAATGCATTGTGATTATATAATATGTTCTAATAATGTACATGCCCTAAACTTTATCAATATTTGCTCTATGACCTAGTACTAGCTTTGTTTTGTGAACGTTCCAAAGGTGCTTCAAAAAATATGTGTTCTATAGTTGTTTAAGGCAGAGTTCTCTGTACATTAATATATCACGCTTATTATCTGTATATTCAAATTTCTATATCCTACTAATTTTCCACCTGCTTGCCTTAAAATTCAGAAAGATATATTGAAAATGTCCACCATGATGATGGGTCTTTCAGTGTGCCCATGTAGTCCCGTCATAGGTTATATCCATATGTATGTCTTTGTTGTTGTTGAGTGGCCAAGTCGTGTCCAGCTCTGCAACACCATGGACTGCAGCACACCGAGCTCCCCTGCCCTCCACTGTCCACTGGAATTTGCTCAAACTTATCTCCATTGAATTGGTGATATCATCCAACCAACCCATCCTCTTCTGCCCCCTTCTCCTCCTTCTATAAGATTTTATTAGATACCTATAATTTTAGAATTATTATGTCTTCTTTATAATTAAATCTATTGTATATCATCATTTAATGATGATGATTTTTTATCACTATTCACTATTTTTTATCACCATTTTATTACTATTCACTTTACTGTATCACTTCATGCTCTTTTTCTTAAAGAACAATTTGCCTTATTACCTAGCTATATATTGCTTGGTATGAGCCTGATGTGCCTGTTTCCATCATTTTTCTTTCAATCTTCTCATTAATATTTTAAATGTATCTTTTAAATATCATAGAGTTAAATTTTAAAAAAATTTAATCTGGTATTCTCTGTCTCCCAGTTAACAGGCATAATTCATTGTAATGGTTATTGGTTTTTTTTAATTTAATTTATTTATTTTAATTTTCTTTACATTATTGTGTTGGTTTTGCCATACATTGACATGAATCTGCCATGGGTATACATGTGTTCCCCTTCCAGAACCCCGCTCCCACCGCCCTCCCGATTCCCTCTCCCTGGGTCATCCCAGTGCACCAGCCCTGAGTATCAGACCTGGGGTGGCGATTGATTTCACATATGATGATTAACATGTTTCAATGCCGTTCTCCCATATCATCCCATCCTTGCCCTCTCTTATAGAGTCCAAAAGACTGTTTTATACATCTGCGTTTCTTTTGCTGTCTCGCATACAGGGTTCTCATTACCATCTTTCTAAATTCCATGTATATGCGTTAGTATACTGTATTTTTGTTTTTCCTTCTGGCTTACTTCACTCTGGATAATAGGCTCCAGTTCCGTCCACCTGAGTAGAACTGATTCAAATGAATTTTTTTTAATGGCTGAGTAATATTCCATTGTGTATATGTACCACAGCTTTCTTATCCATTCATCTGTTGATGGACGTCTAGGTTGCTTCCATGTCCTGGCTATTGTAAACAATACAGCTATGAACATTGGTGATTATCTATTTTATATCAGTTCAATTCAGTTGCTTAGTCGTGTCTGACTCTTTGCCATCCCATGAACTGCAGCATGCCAGGCCTCCCTGTCCATCACCAACTCCCAGAGTCCACCCAAACTCATGTCCATCAAGTCGGTGATGCCACTGAACCATCTCATCCTCTGTATCCCCTTCTCCTCCTGACTTCAATCTTTCCCAGCATCAAGGTCTTTTCCAATGAGTCAGTTCTTCACATCGGGTGGCCAAAATACAAAATACTAGAGTTTCAGCTTCAGCATCAGCCCTTCCAATGAATATTCAGGACTGATTTCCTTTAGGATGGACTTGTTGGATCTCCTTGTAGTCCAAGGGACTCTCAAGAGTCTTCTCCAACACCACAGTTCAAAAGCATCAATTCTTCAGCACTCAGCTTTCTTTATGGTTCAACTATCACATCCATACATGACTACTGGAAGAACCATAGCTTTGACTAGATGAACTTTTGTTGGCAAAGTAATGTCTCTGCTTTTTAATATGCTGTCTAGGTTGGTCATAACTTTTCTCCCAAGGAGCAAGTGTCTTTTCATTTCATGGCTGCAGTCACCATCTGCAGTGATTTTGGAGCCCCCCAAAATAAAGTCTGTCACTGTTTCTAGTGTTTCCCCATCTATTTGCCATGAAGTGATGGGACAAAATGCCATGATCTGAGTTTTCTGAATGTTCAGCTTTATGCCAACTTTTTCACTCTCCTCTTTCACTTTCATCAAGAGGCTCTTTAGTTCTTCACTTTCTGCCATAAGGGTGGTGTCGTCTGCACATCTGTGGTTATTGATATTTCTCCCAGCAATCTTGATTCTAGCTTGTGATTCATCCACTCCAACATTTCTCATGATGTACTCTGCATATAAGTTAAATAAGCAGGGTGACAATATACAGTCTTGATGTACTTCTTTCCTGATTTGGGACCAATCTATTGTTCTGTGTCCAGTTCTAACTGTTGCTTGTTGACCTGCATACATATTTCTCAGGAGGAAGGTCAGATGGTCTAGTATTCCCATCTCTTTAAGAATTTTCCACAGTTTGTTGTGATCCACACAGTCAAAGGTTTTGACATAGTCAATAAAGCAGAAGTAGATGTTTTTCTGGAACTCTCTTGCTTTTTGGATCTTCCAATAGATGTTGGCAATTTGATCTCTGGTTCTTCTGCCTTTTCTAAATCCAGCTTGAACATCTGGAAGTTCATGGTTCACGTACTGTTGTAGCCTGGCTTGGAGAATTTTAAGCATTACTTCACTAGTGTGTGAGATGAGAGCAGTTGTGTGGTAGTCTGAACTTTCTTTGTCATTGCCTTTCTTAGGGATTGGAATGAAAACTGACCTTTTCCAGTCCTGTGGCCACTGCTGAGTTTTCCAAATTTGCCAGCATATTGAGTGCAGCACTTTCACAGCATCATCTTTTAGGATTTGAAATAGCTCAACTGGAATTCCATCACCTCCACTAGCTTTGTTCATAGTGATGCTTCCTAAGTCCCACTTAACATTCCAGGATGTCCAGCTCTAGGTGAGTGATCACACCATCATGATTATCTGGGTCGGGAAGATCTTTTTTTGTATAGTTCTGTGTATTCTTGACACCTCTTCTTAATATCTTCTGCTTCTGTTTGGTCCCTACTATTTCTGTCCTGTATTGAATCCATCTTTGCATGAAATGTTCCCTTGGTATCTCTAATTTTCTTGACGAGATCTCTGATCTTTCCCATTCTGTTGTTTTCCTCTATTTCTTTGCATTGATCGCTGAAGAAGGCTTTCTTATCTCTTGCTCCGGCCGCTAGCTGGGCGCAGTCGCTCTGGCCCGCAGAGCAATCAACGGGGGGTCCAAATCCACCTGAAAACGGATGAAGGGGTGAGACAAGAGACGCGAAGAACGGCAGCAAGACAAAGGTTCTGATCAAGCTGCAAAACTTTATTGAGCGCAAGGCGATTATATATGGGGAGGAGGGGAGGGAGTGGGAAAAGGAAGGGGGGAGCTCTGACGGGCATGTAGGGAATACGTGTCTTGTGGGCGATTGGCCTGTCGGATATATGTTCGCCGCATGATCCTTTTGGTGATTTGCCAGCTGAATGTATAGCTGGCACGTAATCAGCGCCTTATATGGCAGCAGGCTTGCAGCGTTCCGACCGTAATGGCTCTGGCTGATCGCATCAGCCGGCCGGGCCCCAACATCTCCTCCCTTTTTGTTTTTTAAGGCGAGGAGTCTGGTTTTGTTTGGACATTGACCGGCTAGGGGAGGCAGTGGCCAAGCTCCTCCTGAGCTCTGTGTAGAGCTTAAATGGCACCCTTTTTTGGAGGGGAGGATTTGGGTGTCAACCTCCATGCAAGCTGGCTTACCTCGCAGGAGGCTCGAGAGTGGCCTCTTCGGTGGAGGCCCCTCCTTGCGGTACTTTGTCGCGCACCTAGCGGTGTCCATTGCAGCAACTGGGCCGCAATGCAGACTCTCGAGAGTCATGCAGCTCCCGTGGGAGAGGGCCTTGATAATTTTCATGGTCGAGCATTTCCAACTGGTGATAGTGGATCTGGATGGGTCTCCCTAGTATGTCGTTAAGCTGGTCTTTGACAAGTGTCGTGACACGCCTCAGAACCCAGGGGGCAAAGGTGAGAAGCAGGAGGACAGTGATCAGGGGCCCAAGAAGGGAAAGGAGATAGGGGAGTAGTCCATTAAGGCCTGTCAGAAAGGGATTCTCTATTAGCGTT
Organism: Antilocapra americana; assembly: GCA_007570785.1. Lineage (NCBI taxonomy): Eukaryota > Metazoa > Chordata > Mammalia > Artiodactyla > Antilocapridae > Antilocapra > Antilocapra americana. Next base: position 34,938,584 of record ML660765.1, read on the forward strand.
TTCCTTCTTCTTTCTAGATCTTCTTGTAGCCTTTTTATTTTATCTCGGACAATGCCGGATTTGTTGGCGTAGAAGCAGCAGCGTTCCTGTAAGGCAAGGCAGACACCTCCCTGTTCTGCGGTGAGAAGATGTAAGCCTCGTCTGTTTTGAAGGACTACTTCTGCTAGGGAGTCTAGTTGATCTTGGATATCACTAATGGTGCTGGATATGGCCTGGACATCATCAATGAGCTGCTTAGAGAGCTGTGAATATGAATGAACTGCATATCCTAGGCCTGCAGATCCCGTAGCTATCGCTCCAGAGATTCCTAACCCAGCAAGCAAGGGGATAATGGCTAGGGCTCTTTTGTGCCGTCCTGCAAGGTGGTCAAAAGCGGGAACGGGAACGGGCTCATTTCCTGGAATGATATCTATGTCTGGTAGCAGGGTGGCTAGGGCGCACAGCCCTGTCCATGAGGGGGGTAGGGCGGTATAGGCTTGATTGTTTCCGCAAACGAATGCCTTTCCTGGTCCGGGGCATAGGAGGGTGGTGTAGCTAGAGGTATAGTTAAACACAGAGCTACAGTTGGTAAAGGCAGCGAAGCCAACGGGGATATCTGTGGGATCATTGCGCGGGTGTTTGTAGATGCAGGGGGAGAATGAAAACAGTGTAGGTTGGACCCTAAAGGGCAGGCCGAGAGTGCAGTTTTGGTCAATAGTGTTGAGGTCTGATGTATTAACGGAGACAGCCAGGGGCATGGGCGTGCCTTGGCTGAGACATAGCCAGCAGTCTTGGGCTAGATTGGGGTTAGAGGTGTTAAGCGCCCGGTGGGTGGCTGTCAAAATGTCTATTGTTCGAAAGTGAGGTGTTTAAGGAAGGCGCTTTCGCTTTCTCCAGAGCCAAAAAGCCGTTCGGCCAGTTTTTGTAGCGACTAATGAAATCACTATATAGCTCATCATGGCCCTGTCTGATCTTTGCAAGGGAGGTGGTGGCAGCACCTTTCTGGGGAAGGCGCTTCCACGCTTTAACACCTGCTGACTGAATTTGTGTTAGTAACCCGGGGGGAAATTGAGCCTGTTTTTCCTTACGTTGGTAGGGGTCAGAGCCAAGGAACTTTTTGAGAGTCCAACCTTTTGAGGAGGGCTTACGCGAATTGCGTTCAACAAACTGTTTGGAAGCCTCTTCATATTCACTTTTCCAGAGTATAAAATCACCTCCGCTTAGGGCAGCCTTGGCTAGGAAGAACCAATCATTGGGCGTAAGCCATCGATCACTAAGGTTTTCAATCAGGACAACAGTGAAGGGGGCAGTGGGGCCGTAGTTGGCCACTGCCACTTTGACCTTTTCTAGCGTTTTTAAGCTGAGCTTTTTGTAAGTATGGGGGGATGGTGGGACCGGGGGCTCATCATCGTCAGAAGCCGAGTGTTCTGACTCTTCTTCATCATGATCACTAAGTGGGGGGTCTTGAGCACTGGGCTCAGGGCTTTGAGAGTCTGTCGCCTCGCGAGGCGGAGGCTGAGCCTGGCTCCTAGTTACTGGGAAGGCTAAGAGCCCTTGGGGGGCGGAGACAGTCAGGTCGGCGAGTTCTTTGGCTACCGCCTTAACCTCTCGGATGAAAATCAGGGCTTCTTGAAGGGAAGTTGTTTGGGGGAGGGGAGTTTGATTAACAGGTGGTGGCTCTGAGTTATGCAGAATAGGAGCTGGAAGGCGGGCTGTGTTGGGAGCGGCAGGCGTAACTGGGTGGGTGGGAAAATATGGCGGTGGCACAAAGGGCGGGAGCGCAGAGCTGTGTAAGATGGCGGCTGAACAGGGCGGAGGCGCAGAAGCGGGCAGCGGCAGAGAGGCATTATGCGCGGGCTTGTTTAAAACGGCAGCTGTGGCGGGAGCGGCAGAGGCAGAGGAGGAGGGAGGCCAGTCAGGGCCGTTATAGTGGGCTGCCTCATCTTCTAGATTAGCTCAGTCAGCAGGGGGCAGCTGATCGTCTGTGTCCGTGCTGGTTATTCCTTTTAGGTCTTTAAGATCGGGGTATATAGCAGTAGGATTTGGATTTGTCTCAATATTGATAGAAATCAAGGGACAGTTTGAGAGGGCCCGTGAAGGGGGGTGAGTAACGGTAGCGGCGCTGGAGTTATTTGGGTGTATGGGGTCGCTTTGTATAAGATCTTGGGTAGAGGGCGCTCTAGAGGGGGGACGGGAGTGGCGGGAAAGGATTCTTTGTCCTTCCTGACAAAGGTGCTGAATGTCTGGGGTATGGCCCTGGTTGGTGAGAATATCTTTTATAAGATTGTAGTAGCTAAAGGTGGTGATAGGGACAGTCTGGGGACCAAAGACACGATAATAGTCATTAAGGCAATCTCCGACACGATTCCACATGCGAGTGTCGATAGTAGTACCCTCTTGAGGGAACCAGGGGCAGGTCTTAAAAATAAAATGAAAAAACGAAACTAAATCTTTTTTACGAACCCGAATTCTTTGCACCTTGAGGGATTTTTTAAGCTGGCTAATAAAAACATCATCTTTCGAACATGCTTGTCCCATGATTAATTCTTACCTGACCGAATGCCGCCGTCGAGGCGGGGGGGCTCTCTCCGGAGTCGTCTCACGAGCGGATAATCGTGGTGCTCCTTGCTGGGACTGGTCAACGGGGACGGCGGTCTGTCCAAGCGGTTTTCGGGCCCCACGTTGGGCGCCACTTGCTCCGGCCGCTAGCTGGGCGCAGTCGCTCTGGCCCGCAGCAATCAACGGGGGGTCCGAATCCACCTGAAAACGGATGAAGGGGTGGGACAAGAGACGAAGAACGGCAGCAAGACAAAGGTTCTGATCAAGCTGCAAAACTTTATTGAGCGCAAGGCGATTATATATGGGGAGGAGGGGAGGGAGTGGGAAAAGGAAGGGGGGAGTTCTGACGGGCATGTAGGGAATACGTGTCTTGTGGGCGATTGGCCTGTCGGATATATGTTCGCCGCATGATCCTTTTGGTGATTTGCCAGCCGAATGTATAGCTGGCACGTAATCAGCGCCTTATATGGCAGCAGGCTTGCAGTGTTCCGACCATAATGGCTCTGGCTGATCGCATCAGCCGGCCGGGCCCCAACAATCTCTCTCTCTCTCTTTGTTTTTTTTAAATTTTCTTTACTTTATTGTGTTGGTTTTGCCATACATTGACATGAATCCGCCATGGGTATACATATGTTCCCCCTCCAGAACCCCCCTCCCTCCTCCCTCCCGATTCCCTCTCCCTGGGTCTTCCCGGTGCACCAGCCCCGAGCATCAAACCTGGGCTGGCAATTGATTTCACATATGATAATTAACATGTTTCAATGCCATTCTCCCATATCATCCCACCCTTGCCCTCTTCCACAGAGTCCACGAGACTGTTCTATACATCTGCGTTCCTTTTGCTGTCTCGCAGGCTGGGTTCTCGTTACCATCTTTCTAAATTCCATATATATGCGTTAGTATACTGTATTTTTGTTTTTCCTTCTGGCTTACTTCACTCTGGATAATAGGCTCCAGTTCCATCCACCTGAGTAGAACTGATTCAAATGATTTTTTTTTAATGGCTGAGTAATATTCCATTGTGTATATGTACCAAAGCTTTCTTATCCATTCATCAGTTGATGGGCATCTATGTTGCTTCCGTGTCCTGGCTATTGTAAACAATGCAGTGATGAACATTGGGGTACACGTGGCTCTTTCAATTCTGATTTCCTCGGTGTGTATGCCCAGCAGTGGGATTGCTGGGTCATATGGCAGTTCTATTTTCAGTTTTTTAAGGAATCTCCACACTGTTCTCCATAGTGGCTGTACTAGTTTGCATTCCCACCAACAATGTAAGAGGGTTCCCTTTTCTCCACATTCTCTCCAGCATTTATTGCTTGTAGACTTTTGGATTGCAGCCATTCTGACTGGTGTAAAGTGGTACTTCATTGTGGTTTTGATTTGCATTTCTCTGATAATGAGTGATGTTGAGCATCTTTTCATGTGTTTGGGTGAAAAGGTAGCCTTCAGAATGGGAGAAAATAATAGCCAGCGAAGCAACGGACAAACAATTAATCTCAAAAATATACAAGCAACTCCTGCAGCACCATTCCAGAAAAATAAACGACCCAATCAAAAAGTGGGCCAAAGAACTTAACAGACATTTCTCCAAAGAAGACATAAAAATGGCTTTCTTATCTCTCCTTGCTATTCTTTGGAACTCTGTATTCAAATGGGTGTATCTTTCCTTTTCTCCTTGTCTCATTATTACTAATATAGTTGCACTGTTTTCTAGCATTTACTTTATGTTCTTTTTTCCTTTCTTTTTTCTATAATTTTTATGCTAGCAATTTTCTTTTTGATTGACTAAGATTGTTTTCCAAATATGTTTCTCTTCTTCCACTCTTTTGGTAGTAATATACTCTTACTTCTACTCTTTTACCCTTAACATTTTACCATGAATACTCGACCCAGCATTTAATCAGCTGAACAGTAGAATCCCTTCAAGCTACCAAAATCCACCCCATTTAAAAAGGCATTGCATTATAAATTATGACTTTTTTTCTGGTATACAGTAATAATATTTTTGAGTCTAAAACTTCCAACTGTGTTCATTTTCAGAGCCCAGTAGCAATAAGGACCCAGGAATTTATATTCTTTTGTTTTCTTTTTCCTCTTAAAATTTTCTAAAGAGCTATTGGAATTTAAAGGCATACTTTGATAAAGTAAAAATAAATAACCATCTTGTAAACAGCCTTTGAGATTTCAGAGTATAAGTAAGACTCAAACAATACCACGTTAGACTCGTATTTGGAAAACAATAGAGGCAACCACAAATGATTAAACACACCTTCCAGACTGACCTGTGTGATTCTGATGTTATCAGTGGCAGCTCTATCCTGTTAATTCTCCCACCTCATAGATAAAATGCATTAAGATACACAGTCACTGCTGCTTGAGAGCTTCCAGTAGACAACCAGCCCCAGCTTTCTTAATCTCTCCAGAGAATCTTCCAGCACAAGCCTGAGTCCTACGAGAATCCCTTCCTAGCCTCTTCCTCTCTTACGGAGATATTCCCATGATTTCTCTGAAAGGCATTTCCCTTTGCTTCAGTGAGGTAAACAAACCAACCAATTTTTCTGAGTGTTCCTGGTGGCTTTTAGTCAGTGGTCTTCAACAACTTTGATCTCTAGTTTTAAAGATACCAAGTAAATTGCTAAGTAATGATGAGATCACGTTGGTATTCCTTTTATTCCAACTTAACAGACTTTGTAGTGCTGCAGCCTGCGCAGCAGGTAGGGATCGAAAGTGGTCAGTGCTCTGTTCCTCAGAGCCACGTCACTTTTATTTAGTGTCTTGGCACACAGAAGGTATCTGTTGTGCTGTGATAAAATCAGCCTCCTGTGTCCCCGGTCACGTCTCCCATTTTATTGATTACTTTGAACTATCTTTGTTATCTTCTTGTACAAAGGGTATCACCCAGCTGGAGGCCATAAACGTGCATATGCTTTTGGAAAACATATGCAAAAAACATCTTGGAAAACAAGAAAGCATTTGGTGTGTACACAAACAGCATTCTGGACTTGCGCTGGCCTGCCATTCCGAGGTCCACACTATGTTTTTCCTTAGCTCAACAGGGCATGACGACCCCAACTAATCAACCCAGTGTACTTTTGTTTAGATTATACTAGATTGCTATATTTTGCTTTTGTTGTTTTCCCATGGTGTTTTTATCATGGCTTAGCCAGAGTAACAGGCAGCTGATTATTAACCCCTGCTTTCTAGAATAACATATATGGCAAAATCAAGTTGTTTTAATAAAACTGGGTTTTGGTGATAGGTTTGAAAAAGCATGTTTGTAACACATGTAGTCTAATTTTTCAAAATCATACTTTATGTATTACTAATATAAGAGACAAAGGAGCAGAATAGAAAAAGCATCAGAAGAGCAAATTGTAGGGTAAACATCATAATTATTCCTCCTACGTGACTTACCTGTCCTGAATCTTGTCATCTCCATTTGTAATATCGACTTATTAATAACCTACCCACTGATGTCCTAGTTTTACTGAGAAGAGAACATAGGCAGAGGACTTAAAGTTTATTTACAGAAATCTATCAATATTGTCAGTGAAATCATACAATAGCAGCAGTTTTCACTTTGCAGTAAAAATAATCTGATGAACTTTTAATAAAATACCTTCACTCATCAGAATTCAGAGGTTGAGACCTGACCCAGAATAGCCAAAACAATGTTGAAAAAGAAGAACAAAGTCAGAGAACTGAACCCCAAAGTTTAAGATTTATTTTAGAGCTACAGTAATCAATATAGTGTGGTAATGGCAAAAATAATTTTTTAATTAATATTTTTTAAAATACCTCAGATGATTTCAGTGTGCAGCCAACTTTGAGAACTAATGGGTTAGAGCAGCACTTTTCAAACCATATGTTCATATGAATGTTTGATTTTGTTTAAATGCAAACTCTGATCCAGGAGGTCTGCAGTGGGGCCTGAAATTTTACATTTTTAACAAGCTTCCAGGTGATTCAGGTGTTGCTTATCCATGGGCCATCTGTGAGTTATGGAATAGAAATGCTAAAAAATGTATTTAAAAGACTAAAGCAAAATAAAAATGACAAATACCTTCATAACTCAAGTTGATACCAAAAACTAGTATAACATCTTGGCACCTGAGATAGTCACTACCAAAGAAACTGGCAAGAAAATTTTATTTGTGTACAAAAATGTTTTTTGGTTGTAATTTCTCCCTTCCCATCTCCTCACCTTCCCCTTGGATTAAGAGAGAAATAGGATAGAAAAATTAAGATCACAATGAGAAAGAAAACCAGAAAAGGCAAAAGAATGAACATCTTAATGAATTTGTTTTATTAGGAATTAAGAAGGGAATTAACTGCTGATGAAAGTTATTTCCACTTTTGCAAAATGAAAAGAATAATTAATTTGTATGCTTAAATGCTATTTGTGCAATACTTTTATAAATAATGTACTTTTAAAGAAATGAACCATTATATGTTAACGCACTATGAAATTTTGAGTGTACCACAAGTAGATGCTTCAGTAGGTGGGAAATCATATAAGAAGCTGGAAAGACTCTAAACATGAATGAATGTTCAGCATCCAGTGAGGATAAGTAAATCTGTATTTAGGAAGTTCCACAGCTCTAACCAACACTGCCTCTCACCAATGAATTGGTTTGAATTGCAGGCCAGAAAAAAACAAAAGATTATGCCCAACTATAATCTCCCAAAATAGATAAAATTTCAAACTTGAGTACCTACTATATATAATGCTTCTCAGGTGGTGCAGTGGTAAAGAATCCACTTGCAGATGCAGGAGACAAAGAGGTGCATCATTGAGTCAGGAAGATCCTCTGAAGGAGAAAATGGCAACTCATTCCAATATTCTTGCCTGGAGAATTCCATGGATAGAGGAGCCTGACAGCCTAAAATCCAAGGGGTTGCAAAGAGTTGGACACAACTAAGCAAGCACTATGTATAATACCTTGTCAAAAGATACAAATAAGCCCTGTTCCCTATCCTTAAGTAACCCGTAAATCTAGAAAGGATGCTAAGTATCACTGCTGGACATGATGCTTTAAATTTCTCCTATGAACTGAAAGTTTGGCTTTGGGCTTCCTGTTTATTTTGTAACTACCTTCGAGTTTTGCTGATTGTAGGAAGAGGTCTTTTAATCCCACTAATGCAATACCCTTTGAGGATAAAGGGCGTAGAAATATTAGAGTAGCAAACTCTTTTTTGTCTCAGTCTGCCCAGCTTATAAACTATTTCAGTAACAGCAAGACTCACTGTTGAGATATTGGCAGACAAGCTAACATGAAGCTTTACAATTTTCTAAAGATTGCCAACTGGGTTGCAGATTCACAATGAGAAAAGATTTATTATCTCAGGAAAGTAGTGGAATGAGGCAGAAAATGAACAGCAGTGGAATTGAAGTTGTATTATACCTGAATATTCCCATGCTTCCACGTGAACACTCAGGTCTCAAAGGTGTTATTAGGAATTCCTGCATGAAGAAATCAGCCTGATTTGACAGGCTGTTGGGAGAGAATAAACAATTGTGAAGTTTAGCAAGAAAGAGACTAGGCCTCAGCAGCCAGGTCTTGATAAGCTCTTGCTAATTACAAGTCTTTTAATAGGTGCCCTCTAGTGATGTGAACATTGCTGTCATCATCTTCAGAAAAGCTGGAAAATCCTCATTGTCTTCTCTGGGGAATCTGATGTGCTTAAAATACCACAAGGCAACTAATATCTTCCTTTGAGGCAAAAGGTTTATTCTAGACATACTCTGTTAGGCCATGGTTACTGCTCTGAAATTGGTCTTCTAGTCCAGTGCTCTCTCCACCTGATTTCATTATCAGCTGAAAAATGTAGATATTAGATTTCCAGTCTTATCTTGATCAACAAGGAGACAGTGCAGATGTCTGAATATTTTATAGTCTTTGTGCCTTTCTCTGAGGAATAATAAAATCTAGAGACTTGAGTACTGATTTTGGCTTGAGCCCTAACTATCAAGTTTTTAAACTTCATCATATACCACTTTTCTCACCTATAAAATGGGAATAAGAATAAAACAATATCATGTGAAGTAGATATTTTCTAATTGTTCAATAAATTATGATAATGGTAGTGATAATTATCATTGTTATTATTGTAAAGCAGCACAATTCAAGTTTAAGACACTGGTATCAATTATAGGTGGTTTTATTGACTGAATTGTATTCCCCCAAAAGGTATGTTGAAGCCCTAAACCCAGCACCTGTGACTTCCACCTCATTTGGAAATAGAGTCTTTACATATGTAATAAATTTGAGTTCATAATGGCATATCAAAAGAACAACAAGATATCACCTCACACCTTTTAGGATCGTTATTGTAAAACAAAAGATGAAGGAATTCCTTGGTGGTCCATTGGTTAAGACTCTGTGCTCTCACTGCTGAGGGCCTGGGTTTGACTCCTGGTTGAGGAGCTAGGATCTCACAGGCCACATAGCACAGCCAAAGAAAAGATAAGTGTTGGTGAGGATGTGAAGAAACTGAACCCTTCTATAATGTTACTGGGGATGTGAAATAGTGTAGCCACTAGAGAAAACAGTATGGCGATTTCTCCAAAACTTAAAAATAGAATTACTATGTGATCTAGTAATCCCACTTCTGGATATTATTGAAAAGAACTAAAATCAAGATCTCAAAGAGATCAACTTTCATATGTCCATTGCAGAATTATTTATAATAGTCAAGACATGCTGCTGCTGCTGCTGCTGAGTCACTTCAGTTGCGTCCGACTCTGGGTGACCCCACAGACGGCAGCCCACCAGGCTTCCTCATCCCTGGGATTCTCCAGGCAAGAGCACTGGAGTGGGTTGCCAGTTCCTCTTCCAATGCACGAAAGTGAAAAGGGAAAGTGAAGTCACTCAGATGTGTCAGACTCTTAGCGACCCCATGGACTGCAGCCCACCAGGCTCCTCCATCCAAGGGATTTTCCAGGCAAGAGTACTGGAGTGGGGTGCCATTGCCTTCTCCACAGTCAAGACATGGAAGCAGCATAAATGCTGATTGATAGGTGAATGCATAAAGAAAAAATGGTATATACATACAAGAAAATATCATTCAGTCTTAAAAACAAATGAAATCCTGCTATAGGTGACAATATAGATGAACCAGAAAGACATTATTCTAAGTGAAATAAGTTGGTCACAGAAGGACAAATATTGCATTATTCCACTAGTGTGGGTATTTAAAATAATCAGACTCATAGAAACAGAGTAGAATGGTGATTGTCAAGGTAGGAGGGGGGAATAAAGAAGAGCTCCTGTTCAATGAGTATAAAGTTTCATACTTGTATATTAGTTATACAAGAATAAATTCTAAAGATCTACAGTGTAACATTGTACCTAAAGTTAGTCATACTGTTTTGTGCACTTTAGAAATTTAAGAAAGTAAGGCTCATGTTAAATACTCTTACCACAATAGAAAAAAATGATGTAACACTGAATCAGAGTGAGCCATAATCCAGTGTCCGGTGTCTTTGGAAGAAGGGTATTCCAACACAGAGACACATAGGAAGGATGCTACCGAAAGAAAAATTTGAGTGATATGTCTACAGGTCAAGAAACACAAAGGGTTAGCAGCAACTGGCAAAGCTAGAAAGAAGCAAGGATGGATCCTTCCCTAGAGATTTTGGAGAGAACATGGCCCTACTGATGCTTTGATTTTGGATTTCTATTACCCAGGACTGTAAAAGAATAAATTTGTATTGCTTTAATATTCTCCATTTGTGGTGATAATATGGCCATCCTGGGAAACTAATATAATTGGATATCAAAATCACCTGTGAGCATCTTAGAAGTAGGCATACTTGGGGCTCGTCCAAAAAATTTTTTGTCAGTGAGATCTAAGAGGAGTTGGAAAATCTGTATTCTCCTAGAGCTCATCAGGTAATTCTTGTGCACAACCAGAATTGAGAACTAGTGGTATATTATACCAACTGGCATTTATATAAGAGTATGAAGTCTAAAACCGACAATGAGATATTTCATAATAAGAAAGCATTTTGTTCTCTTTTCTCACTTCTAATGACCATGCGGTAGCATATAATAGTAAATAGTGCATATTAAAAGAAATATCTATTAATCTGAGAGCTGCGTTTAGTCTCAGGACCTCTGCTAAATAGTTTACACAGACTAACTCATTTAATCATAATAACAACTTCATGAATTAGACTCTATTATTCTATAATTATTTCCCATTTTAGGACATCAAGATATGAGAAGTAATTTTCCCCAGGTCACACAGCCTAATAAATGGGCAGGGTGGGAATTTTAACCCAAATGATCAAACTCAAGAAAAGACTCACTGGAACAATATTCCAGTATTTCTGGAAATATAGGATATGCTTGTAAAGTTTACACATGATTATTTTAGATCTATGAAGGCATGGTATTAAATAACAGCAACACCGTTATTCTCTTTGTATTCTCTTCCATTCTTTCTTATTCCCTGAATGAGAAAGACTTAATTTAGTGATGGCGTGTCTCTAACTCCACTATAATAATAGCTAGACATATTTAACAAAGAAATATATCTGATCTTCAGAACCTTCATCAGATAAAAGTTCCCAGCAATATTAATTTATATTAATTATTTATGTTATATTTATTTATAAATTTGTTATATTTTATTTAATGAATTATAATTTATTAATATTAAATAAATTACAATTATATTTAAGTTAAGAAATAAAATATTTCTATTTGTATAAATTAATATTTATGATAAAGTAATAGATTATATATTATTATAAATAGTGTATATAATATTATTCTATATTTTATTTAATAAATTATATTTATTTTCACTATGCTTTTTTTAATTAACTTATTTTTTATTGAAGGATGATTGCTTTACAGAATTTTGCTTTTTTCTGTCAAATTCCAACATGAATCAGCCATAGATATGCATATATCCCCTCTCCTTTGAAACTCTCTCCTATCTCCCTCACCACCCCACCCCTCTAGGTTGATACAGAGCCCCTGTTTGAGATTCCTGAGCCATACAGCAAATTCCCAATGGCCATCTATTTTACACAGGTAATGTAAGTTTCCATGTTACTCTTACCATACATCTCACCCTCTCCTCCACTCTCCCCATGTCCACAAATCTATTCTCTCTGTTTCTCCACTGTTGCTCTGTAAATAAATTCTTCAGTACCGTATTTCTAGATTCTGTTTATATGTGTTAGAATATGGTATTTATCTTCCTCTTTCTGACTTACTTCACTCTGTATAATAGGTTCTAGATTCATCCACCTCATTAGCACTGACTCAAATGTATTCCTTTTTATGGCTGAGTAATATTCCATTGTGTATATGTACCACAACTTCTTTATCCATTCATCTGTCAATAGACATCTAGGTTACTTGTTCTAGCTGTTGTAAGTAGTGCTTAAATGAACAATGGGATACATGTGTCTCTTTCAATTTTGGCTTCCTCGGGGTATATGCCTAGCAGTGAGATTGCTGGGTCATTATGGTGGTTTTCTTCCTAGTTTTTAAAGGAATCTCCATATCATCTTCCATAGTGGCTGTTATATTTATATTATATTTTATTTAATAAATTATATTTATTTATTTTCACTATGCTTATTTTTATAGTTTCCATTCATTCATCACAGTTAATTCTGGTTTTTCATTTGTGTCACTTTTTTTTTTTTCAGAGACACCTTTTTTTTATAGCACTTCTCAGCAAAACTGAAAGGAAGGTACAGAGATTTCCCTATGTCCACTTCTACCAGGCAGCTTCCCTATTATCAATTCCATGAGCAAGGCATGTTCGTCACAAATAATGAAAGTACATTGACATATTATTAACATATTATGGTTCATTCCCTAGTGGATCGGTTGGTAAAGAATCTGCCTATAATGTAGGAGACCTGGGTTCGATCCCCAGGTTGGGAAGATTCCCTAGAAAAGAAAATGGCAACCCACTCCAGCTCTCTTACCTGGAGAATTCCATGGACAGAGGAGCCAGGCAGGCTACCGTCCATGGGATCATAAAGAGTCGGACATGACTGTGTGACTAACTTTCACTTTCCCTTTGATGTGCTAAAAGTATATTTAGTCTTACAGGGAACTACCAAAATGTCTTCCATCGTGATTGAACAATTTTGAATTCCCACCAACAGTTAATGAGAGTTCCTGTTGATCTGCTTCCTCACCAGGATTTGTTGTTGTCAGTGTTCCAGATTTTGACCATTCTAACTGGTGTGTAGTGGTATCCCATTGTCTTGATTTCCGTTTCCCTAATCACATATGATGGGAAGCATCTTTTCATGTGCTTATGTGCCATCTGTGTGGCTTTTCAGTGAGATTGTTAAGGACTTAAGTTCACTTTCAATTGGATTGTTTTCTTACTGCTGAATTTTAAGTTCTTTGTGTATTTTGGATAACAGTATTTTATAGGATGTATCTTTTGAAAGACACATATGGTTCTCCCAATCTGTTGCTTTCCTTCTCATTTTCTTGAATTTGTCTTTTGCAGAAAAGTTAATTTCAATGAAATTTAGCTTATCAGTTACTTCTTTCATGAATAGTTCCTTTGGTATCGCATCTAAAAAGCCATCACAATACCCAAGGTCATCTGGGTTTTTCTCTATATTGCTACCTAGGGGTTTTATAGTTTTGCACTTTACATTTACGTCTGTGATCCATGCTGGATTAATTTTTGTGAGGGGTATAAGGTCTGTGTCTAAACTCACTTTTTTTTTTTTACACATGCATGTCCAGTTGTCTCAGGACCATTAGTTGAGAAGACATCTTTGCTCAATTGCATTGCCTTTGCTCCTTTGTCAAAGGTCAGTTGCTCACATTTACAGGCGTCTATCTGAGCTCTCTGTTCGTCCCCCTAAACTATTTGCCTAGTCTTTCACCATTCTCAGTGCCTTGATACTATGACTACTGGACTACTATGTCTCGACAGTAAGTCCTGAAGTCAGGTATGTGTCAGTCCTCCAACTTTTTCAACATTATGTTGACTCTTCTGGATTCCTTGCCTCTCCACAAACTACAGAATAAATTTATCTACAAAACAACTTCTGGAATTTTGATTGGGATTGCATTCAATCTATAAATCAAGTTGGGCAGAACTGATCTCTTGAAGTATTAAGTCTCCCTATCCAGGAATATGGAACATCTCTCCATTTATTTAGGTCTTTAATTTCATTTATCAGTTTTATAGCTTTTCTTACATATATATTTTATTCATATTTTGTCAGATTTGTACCTAAGTATTTCATTTGGAGGTGGTGCTAATGTAAATGGTATTTGTTTCTAATTTCAAACTCCATTTGTTCATTGCTGGTATATCGAAAAGCAATTGACTTTTTTATATTCATCTGTACCAGAAACATTGCTATCATTGTTTATTAGTTTGAATTTTTTAAATTCAATTCCTTCAGATTTTCTACCTAGACAGTCATGTCATCTGCAAACAAAGACAGTTATCTTTTTCCTTTTAAATCTATATGTCTTTTGTTTCCTTTTCTTATCTGAGATTGGACTTTTAAGTATGATGCTGAAAATAATTAAGTGAGTGATGAGAGGGGACATCCTCTCCTTATTCCCAGTCTTAGAACATTCTAGTTTCTCACTGTTACCTATGACATTAGTTGTCAGTTTTTTGTAGATTTTTAAAATTACATTGAAGAATTTCCTCTCTTTTCTGAGTTAACTAAGAGATTCTATCATGTGTTGGTGTTGAATTTTGTCAGATGCTTTTTCTCCATCTGTTGATATGATCATGTGATTTTTCTTCTGTAGCCTCTTGATGTGAGAATTACATTAATTGATTATAGAATGTTGATCCGGCCTTAGATACCTGAAATTTCACACTTGTATGTTGTAAAAAATTTTTTGTATGCTGTAGGATTTGATTTGCTAATGTTTCCATGACAGAGATCTTTCTGTAATTCTCTGCTTTGTAATGTTATTTTCTGGTTTGGTACTAGGTAATGCTGGCTTCATAGCAAGAGTTAGGAAGTAGTCCCTTTGCTTTTATCTTCTGTGAGAAATTATGTAGAATTAGAGTACAGTTGCAATTGTATTCCTTACAATTAATGCAAGGAATTAATTGCTTCTTTAAATGTTTGGTAGAGTTCACCCAGTGAAGTCATCTGGGCCAGGTGCTTTGTTTTATACAGTTATTAATTATTGACTTAGTTTCTTTAATAAATATAGGCATATTCAGATTGTCTCTTTCTGTGTTGATCTTGGCAAATTGTGCCTTTACAAGAATTGGTCCATTTCATTGAGGATATCAAATTTGTGGCCATAGAGTTATTCATGGTATTCTTTATTATCTTATGTAGATCCAGGTTTCTAACCTAAACTATTTTATTTCTGTCTAAAAAAAAAACCTGATTTTAACTTTTCTTACAAGGCAGTTATACTGGCAAATTTCTTCAATATTCATTTGTTTGAGAAAGTCTATTTCTCCTTCACTTTTGAAGGTATAGAATTCTAGGACAGGTGGCTTTGTTTGTTTGTTTGTTTTTCTCAACACATTAAATTTTTCACTTCCCTCTCACTTGCATGGTTTCTTGCATGGTCATGGATTTGTGTGATACCTCCTCTTTCATTTCTGATATTAGTAATTTGTTTCCTCTCTATTTATTAGCCTGACTAGATAGATACTTGGTGATTTTACTGATTTTTCAAAATACAACATTTGGTTTTATTGATTTTCTCTGATGATA
Organism: Antilocapra americana; assembly: GCA_007570785.1. Classification (NCBI taxonomy): domain Eukaryota; kingdom Metazoa; phylum Chordata; class Mammalia; order Artiodactyla; family Antilocapridae; genus Antilocapra; species Antilocapra americana. The sequence continues at coordinate 34,953,834 of ML660765.1, forward strand.
TCCTAGTTTTATATTTTATTGAATTATACTCTAATTCTTATTATTTATTTCTTCTGCTTATTTGGATTTAAATTGCTCTTTTTCTTCTAGTTTCTGGTAGTGGAAGCTTAGATTAATGACTAAAATTTTCTTTTTTTAATGTATATGCATTAAATGCTACATATTTCCCTCTAAGTGCTACTTTATCTGCATCCCATAAGATTTAATAAGTTGTATTGTTATTTTCCTTTAGTTCAAAATATTTTCAGTTTATCTTAAGATTTCTTCTTTGACCATGTGTTATTTAGAAGTATGTTGTTTTATCTCCACATATTTGGGGATTTTGCAGCTATCTCTGTGTTGCTGATCCCTGCTTTAATTCCACTGTGGTCTGAAAGCAGATATTGTATGATTTCTATTCTTTTTAATTTGTTGACTTGTATTTTTTGGCCCAGAATGTGGTATATTTTCTGAATGTTCCATGTGATCTTGACATGAATGTTTGCTCTGCTACTGTTGAATCAAATATTCTATAGATTCATTATATCCAGTTGCTTGATCGTGTCAATCTTTACCATTATGTAATACCCTTCTTTATTCCTGATAATTTTCCTGAAGTCTGCTTTGTTTAAAATTAATATAGATACTCTTACTTTGTTTGATTAGCATTAGCATAGATATATTTTTCTCTAGCTATTGTTAATCTATCGGTGTCTTTATATATTAATGGTGGTTTTCTTGTGAACAATAAATGGTTAAGTCTTTTCTTTTGACCCACTCTGGCAATCTACATCTTTTAATTCATTTATTTAGACTACTGACATTCATATTAATTATTAATATAGGTGGATTAATATCTATCATATTTGTTACTATTTTTCTATTTGTTGTCCTTGTTCTTATTTTTCTCTTTACTTTTTCTGCCTTTTGTGGATTTAATTAAGCATTTATATAATTACATTTTCTCTCTTTATCAATTATAGTTCTTTTTTTTTTACTTTTTTAGAGTAAAGCAAACTCTTTATCTAGAGTTTGCAAAATCCATTTAAAACTAATCTAAGTATACTTTTAAATAATACCATACCATTTCAAAGGTAATTTATGCACATTATAACAACAGCTGTGCTGTGCTTAGTCACTCAGTTGTGTCCGATTCTTTGTGACCCCATGGACTGTGGCCCACCAGACTCCTCTGTCCGTGGGGATTCTCCAGGCAAGAATACTGGAGCGGGTTGCCATGCCCTTCTCCAGGGGGATCTTCCAGTTTGGGGAATAGGCAGGCTACAGTAGTGGGGTTGCAAGAGTCAGACATGACTTAGTGACTAAAACAACAGCACGGACTACAGTAAGGTATAGTGTATACATAATAAAATACATTGTTGCTATTAATATTTTGAACATGCTGTTAGAGTAGTAAAGAGTAAGAGAAATAAAAGTGTTTATTTATGTTCACTTATTCCTTCTTCAGTGCTCTTCTTTTCTTATGTAGATCCAGGTTTCTGACCTAAATTATTTTATTTCTCTCTAAGAAAACTGGTTTTGACTTTTCATGCGAGGCAGCACATTAAATATTTCTCTTAGCACATTAAATATTTCACTTCCCTTTCTTTTTGCTTGCTTGGTTTCTGGGAAGTTAGATGTAGCTGTTATCTTTGTTTCTCTATAGGTCAGGTGTTTTTTTTTCTTCTGGCTTCTTTTAGAGTTTTTATATTTGATTTTATGTAGTTTGAAAATAAAATGCCTAGGTGTAATTTTGACATTTATTCTTCTCAGTGTTCTCTGATCTTCCTTGATCTGTGATTTGGTATTGGGCATTAATTTGGATGAAATTCTCAATCATTATCGTTTCAAATATTTCTTCCATCTCTTTCTCTCATTCTTCTTCCTCTGGTCTTCCCAGTATTCCCATTATCCATATGTTACACATTTTGGAGTTTTCTTACAGTCCTTGCATATTCTATTCCATTATTTTTCTGTTATTTTCTGTTTTTGTTCTCTCTGCTTTTCAGTTGTGGAAGTATCTCTTGACAAATCCTCAAAGATTCTTTCCTCAGCTGTGACATGTTTATCAATGAGTCTACTAAAGGCAGTCTTCTGTTAAAGTTTTTCTGTTCTTTAGCATTTCTTTTTGTTTCATCTTTAGGATTTCCATCTCCCTGCTTACATTGCCCATCTGTTCTTACATGCTGTCTACTGTGTCAATTAAAGCTCTTATTATATGAATCAGAGTTGTTTAAATTTTCAGTCTGATAATTCCAACATCCCTGCCATATCTGGTACTGATACTTGCTCTGTTTGTTCAAATTGTGTTATTTTCCCTTTTAGTACACTTTGTAATATTCCTTGATACCAGACATGAGGTACTGGGTAAAAGGAATTGCTGTAAATAGGCCATTATTAATGTAGTCAGTCTTTCAGTGAGTCTGAACCTCCAGACTGGGATCATCATATGTGTTTTAATTTTCCTCCCCTCTTAGCTGGAACAAGATGACTAGAGAGGGCTGGAGTTAGGTATTCCCTCCTTCCACAGGGTGATAGTGGACAGGAGCTGAGTCTTCCCCTTCTGTCACATGAAAGGTTAAAACTGACTGGAGTTGGATATTTCTATTCCCCTAAGTCAAATAGGTTCTGATAATGCTTCAGCAGGTTAGATTCTGGTTGACTAGTTTCTCCTGAGGGTAGCCTTTGTTAAGAATAACAGAGTGCTCTGGTATAGCTGAAAATGGTTTCTTTTTTTCTCCCACTGCTAGAATCATGAGGGAATTTTCCCGCTGATATTTATTATGTGAACTTAATGGAGCTCTAAGAGATAAAATCCACATAAATCTGGAAACACACCCCAACCCCTCCCTCAGCCATGACTTGGTCACCTGGTGTTTTTAACTCTTAGAATTGGCCACACTGAACCTTCAGATATTTGTCAATTACATTTCAGGTTTTCCTACCCTGACACTGGTTGCCAAGGCAATTTCCACTTATGACTCTCTGCTCTGGTGAACTGTGACTCCCTATATTCACCTGTCTCTCTGACTGAGCGACTTCACTTTCCCTTTTCACTTTCATGCATTGGAGGAGGAAATGGCAACCCACTCCAGTGTCCTTGCCTGGAGAATCCCAGGGCCGGGGGAGCCTGGTGGGCTGCCGTCTATGGGGTCGCAGAGAGTCAGACACGACTGAAGCGACTAGCAGCAGCAGCTCTCTAATCTCGAGGGCAATAGTTTGTCCTTTGCCCACACCTTTCTTATGGATCCAAGAAGAGTTACTGACTTCTGTCTCTTCAGCTTTTTACTTGTTAGGAGGAAGTTCAGTTCAGTTCAGTTCAGTTGCTCAGCCGTGTCCGACTCTTTGCCACCCCATGAATTGCAGCACGCCAGGCTTCCCTGCCCATCACCAACTCCCAGAGTCCACCCAAACCCATGTCCATTGAGTCGGTGATGCCATCCAGCCATCTCACCCTCTGTTGTCCCCTTCTCCTCCTGCCTCCAATCCTTCGCAGCATCAGGGTCTATTCCAAAGAGTCAGCTCTTCCCATGAGGTAGCCAAAGTATTGGAGGGAGTAGGGACTTCTAAGACCCTTACAAGCTGACCCAGAATCCAGAAATCCTGATAGTTACTTTTTAAATAAGTACATTTATATTTTAAAGAAATTTATTTGAAGAAAAATATAAAGTAAACATTAGTATTGATAGTATGTGGAAATGGTCCCAAATCCAAAAATTTATAATGAATGACTAATGTTTGGGAAAATGTTGCTTTATGCAACATGTATACATAGGCACACCTCATTTTATTATACTTCACTTCATTGCACTTCATAGATATGTGTTTGTTTGTTTTTAAATTGAAGGTTTGTGGCAACCCTGCATTAAGCAAGTCTGTCAGTGCCATTTTTCCAACATCTGCTTGCTTTTATATTCACTGGGAACCAAAAAACTTGTGTGGCTTTATTGTGACGATATTTAGATATTCACTTTATTGAGGTTGTCTGGAATTGAACTTGCCATATCTCAGAGGTATTAGATTCCTTCCTAACTACTCCGCTATTCTGCCTCTGGACCAGCATCCCAATCCAGCTCCTGGGGAGAATGCTTAACTGATAGAGGCTGACTCTGCCTAGGGTGCCAATTTCCTGGGCTTCCTGGAGAACAACTAGAGGAGAGTGAGTAATGGAGGCTGCTCCAGGGATCAGTATTGTGCTAATGAGCACGTGAAATGCTTTAGGAGGCTGATACACTTCACAGGCTAGAAGCAGAAAGCAGTGTCATTTGAGGATCCAGAAATAAGGAAGGCAGGCTTTTAAATAAAGCATTACTGAGGATTTTTCTCAGGACTGCTCATCCCCCTATGACACATACACTGTAGTGGATGCTGGAAGCCCTATTTGTATTATGTGAACCTTCTCCTTGGCTGTTTTTTTTTTCCCCCTCTGTAGCAGGAGTTGAAAAGCAACTCAAGCTGAGCCTAATTTAAAAATTTTTCCCATGGAAATTTAGAATTAAAACAAGAAATATTATTCAGTTCCTATCATCTCTTGACTTAGAAGGACACACAAACTAAGGAGCTGTGCTATAACCAATTTATTCTATCTGCAGTCCATGAGGTCATAAAGAGTTGGACATGGCTGAGCGATTAACGCTTCACTTAAATAACAACCATCATTACCTCCCATGGTGTTAAGGGTGAAGGAATTGGAGCAGAGCTTGGATGGGTCTCCCACTTCCTGTCATTGTCCAGAGTTACCAACTGATATTCAGCTGGCATACAGACTGGTCTAGAGGGCCCATGGCATCTCCACTTACATGCTTGGTGCCATGGTAAGCTTGGCGGGAAGCCTGGACTCAGCTGGAAATGTCTTCCTGTGACCGCTTTAGCACAGCAGTCTCCGATTATTCAGAGTTGTTTCAGAGATCTCAGGATTCCTCTGGAAAGTGTTCCAAGAGAGAGGAAGTAGAAGCCACTAATCTCTCAAGGTCCCAGACTGGAAACTGGCATTGCCTTCTCTTCTGTTCCGATTTATTAGTCAGGCAGTTCACTAAGTCCAGTTTAGATTCAAGGGAGAGGAGAATGAGACTTGACCTCTTAATGAAAATATTATTAAAGTAAGTCATACGGACTCTATTTGGGCCCTAGCCCTGCCTAAGCTTTCTGAATGGCAGGGAGGGTTCTTTTTTATGTTAGTTTTGAGTATGCAAATAACAAAACTGAAGTTGACATGGATACAACACTAGCTTTATTCAGAGGCCAAAAACAGAGTAGCAGAACTAAGTATACAGATCAGCTTCTAGCCCAACTGGTGAGAGGGATTTACTTCTAAAGAGTAAAGACAAAGGGAGGAGGAGTGAGGTCAATGATGGTGAGACATAGGCTTTAATCTGCCTGGAAAGGGGCAGGTGTTTTTTTTGAGATAGTGGAGTGCTACCCTCTTTTTATCTTCTTTGGTCCTTAATGTCTGGTGATAGCCACTGATAGGTATATCATGTAATATGCTTATGTTGTAAAATTAGCCTGTATGAGACTCAGGTCTGGTGAAGGTCAGATTCCTAGTGATCCTGGCCCCAGCTGGTTCTACCTGGATTTTGTTGTTGTTTGTACCTTCCTTTATTATCTTTGAACCCTTTAACTTAAAGATTCATATGAACTCCTGCTAAATGTGGAGGTTGGTAGGTTTTGAACAGGACACTCCTGCTAAAGATGGGAGATGGAGGGTATTAAGCAAAGGGCCTGTGGAGCTCTGGCAACAAAAAAAAATTACAAAGGAATTTGTGTCATCCTTAATTCTGCATGATGGTTTGCTGCACTTGGGTTCCCTAAGGATGTTTCCTGCCTCCAGAGGAAATGGCCCATTTGTGGTAGGCCAGTTTGAACTACTTTTAGCTATTTGTAGTTGCCATATCAATGAATAAGTTACAAGGACAATGATTTGTATGGGATTGGCCTTCAGGAACTGTTTAACTGTGAAAACTGAATAAAAAACTGGAGATTCAGTAGAAAATGGGTTCGTAAGTTTAGTCTTTGCCACAAGAAAGTCCAAGATTCACATGTTGACTTTACCACTTTCTAGTTTAGTGACCTCAGACTAGTTAACTTTGCTTCTCTAAGCTTCAGCTTCCTTGCGCGCAAAGCAGTAGGTAACACTGCCTATCTAATTCATTGATGGGAAGGAGTCAAGTAATATCAGAAACATGAAACTCTTAGCACAGTGCCCAGCACATAGTAAGTACCCAATGTATGTTGCTATTAATCTTTTCATTAATTGTTGTTGTTAAGAGTTTCAAGTCAAAGCAATACAAGAGAAAGGTTATATACTGAAGGAATATACAAGTTAGCTGGAAAACAGGATATTTCTTTTAGTACAGAAATAACATTACAGCTAGCTAGCATTAAATTAAAGTGAGAGAATGATAGAGTATAAGTTCTTATAGGTTATTAGAGAAGAAGAAAATATTAAACAGAAAAGGTTCCAAAGCAGAGGTCAGGTATAAGGCAGACAAAAAAGTCCCCAAATTTTTTGGCATCAGCAACCAGTTTCATGGAGGACAACTTTTCCATGGACCATGGGGCAGGGAGAGAGGTTTCAGGATGATTCAAGTGCATTACACTTACTGTGCACTTTATTTTTATTATTATTGTATCAGTTCTACTTCAGATCATCAGGCATTAGAGCCCTGAGGCTGGGGACACCTGCTTTAAAAAATACACTGGAATTGGGCAAAGGTAGAGATGGAAGGAAATAACTGCAAGCAGGTGGAATAGTAGGATAAAGATAGTCCATGTGCTTTAAGTTTTCAAGAACACTGAAATCCAGCTGCAAATGTTGTAAGAGGAAAGAGGTAAAGAAGGTAGATACTCGAAGGAGGGAGAACTTTTCATGCCAAGTTAAAGAATTTGAGATTTATACTGGGAAGTTCCTTGGAAAGTTTGAAAATAGTGTTTAGTAACAATGTATTAATCTCCTAAGAGAATATAGACTTACATGAAGAGAGATAAGTTTTTTAATTGTGACTACTTTTAAAATTTGAGCTCTGGACGTAATATAAAGATGAACAATAATGGAGTAGCCCAATGGGGTCTCAGGAAGTGAATGGATGGTGGGCCCATAAAAGATATCATATGGGTCACATTGACAGGGCTGACAGAGCTTTTGACTGACGAGATGTGAGGAAAGTGGAGGGGGAAATGATGTCACTGGGTATCAGTTCTGAATAAGACAAACAACGAGCGCCCCATTGACAGAGATGTCAGACAGAGAAGGGGGCTAATTTGGAGCAAGAGGGAAGCTCAGAAGGAAAGAGAGAAGCCTTGGATGGAAGGACAAAGAGAAACCAAGAGGACAGAAGAAATTGATAAGGTAAAAGACATCATCATCACTTCAACCTTCAAAGGAGAAAATACGTATTAGAGGCCATGAATCATTCAGCCTAGAAGCACAGGCATTAACACACTTGAGTGAGAGATTTTGAAATATTGGCTCATGTGGAAGGATTTATAATCCCTAATCCCAGGGACCTTCTGTTGTGCTTTTCAGAAACTCAATCAAAAGCTAGGCATTAAACTCACCAGTCAAGGTATAAAATAAAAGCTTTCCCTGCAGCCCTCTCCCCAAATTTATTCACACACAAGCACTGAGATCAGTTGCTATGAGAGGACACATAAATTCTGTAGTTATATGTTACTAGGTCCTCTCAACATTCTCTGTGTGAGTGTGTGTATGTGTGTGTGTGATAAATATTCTCCAAGGGATTCATTTTATCCTTCATAGGCAAGTGTTCCAAGACACAGTGGGTCTCAATGTGATTACCTTAATCCAGGGGTAGTACCTCCAGACACAAAGCAGCGTATCTGCCTTTGTGTGTCCGAATATGCTTGCCAAAGAGCAAGCAGAGAGCTACCTACTTCACTCAGCATCACTTACAATCTTATTGATTAGGCAATCATGCCATAACCTACAGAGAGCTGGAAAGAATTTCCTGGAGTCCAAGCCCACAGATGCAATCTGAGGGTCATTGTTTGGGTATCAGAGGCAGCCATTAATATTTACTCCAAGGCCAAGATGGTTCCTAATTTGTCTTCCTGTCTCCAATTTATCTTATGCACTGTCTTAATGTCTTTGACCAGCTATAACAAAACACGGTACCCTAGCTGTCTTACAAGCAACAGAAATGTATCCCTCTCAGTTCAGGAGGCTGGGAGGTCCAAGACCAAGACACTGGCCTGGTGGCTTCCTGGTTCCAATCCAGCCCCTTCTCTCTGTGTCCTTAAATGATGAAAGTACAGGAGATCTCGGGAAAGGGGGTACTAGTGGGAAATCAGCTGTATGAGAATCAAGAGCCCCCTTAGGCACCTCAAAGAAAGAGAAAACACAGAGCTTTCTGTATGGACTTCCCGAGCTCTCAGAAGAGGAAGCTGAAGGAAGAGCACCAGCAATCAGGGGAAGCTCTTCTCTGGTCTCTCTCTATTCCTGCCTGGCTCCTGCTGAGTTTGCAGAACTGCAGGGCAAATGTGAGGTGAGCCACACTTATTTGGAAGTAACTATAGCTTTGCACATATATTTGGTTGTTGTTCTGAAGGTGTATTTGTCAAGGGCAAAGAACAGAACATATTTCATGTAACCAGTTTGATTTATAACTCACACGTATTTCAACATATATTTATATGAGCTTCCAATGGTACACTTGCTCTGGCCCCACAGACACTCTGGGTAGTCTGTCTGTCTTTCTCCAGCTTTATCTTCAGGCTCCTTCCCTGTTCTCTGAGCCCCACATGTCTTTTCAACAATGGCTTTTTGCAGTTGGGTCAAATTTAGCTTCTGTGTTTGAAGTTGTGGGCACTTCCCAGAAGGTTTGCATGCATTGGGGCTAATAAATCCCTATGCCTTATTTCTCTTTCTTTTGTTCCCTAATGGTTTTGGAGATTTGTGTGTGTGTGTGTTTGTGTGTGTTTTAAATACAAAAAATAAAAAGAAGAAAAAGCAACCCGAAATTCAATTGACATGTTTGTACAGTCTTTTTCAATATTTCACTTTTGGCAGAACTGGTATTAGTCACATGATTTTATATCTATCCTTTTCACCTAGCATAATCATTTCCCCATGACTAAAAATTCTGAGGGGCAATATTTTTAATGACAGAACCCCACTGTGTGGATATTTCATAACTTACCTGACAAATCCTTGAGTTTTTTCATTGATATAAACAATGCTGAGATTCAGATTTTTGGACACAAATCTTTTTCTATATTTCTTATTATTTATTTAAAAATAGATTCCTAAAGGAAGGAATGTAAATTTTTAAGTTAAACAGTGGGAGTGTTAGTCATTCAATTATGTCTGACTCTGTGCAAGCCCATGGACTACAATGAATTTTCCAATGTCTACTTAGATTGGATGATCTGGGAATACCAGACCACCTTACATGCCTCCTGAGAAATCTGTATGCAGGTTAAGAAGCAACAGAACTGGACATGGAACAATAAACGGGGTCCAAATCGGGAAAGGAGTATGTTAAGGTTGTATATTGTCACCCTGCTTATTTAACTTATATGCAGAGTACATCATGCTAAATGTGAGGCTGGATGAAGCACAAGCTGGAACTAAGACTGCTGGGAGAAATATCAATAACCTCAGATATGCAGATGATACCACCCTTATGTCAGAAAGCAAAGAAGAACTAAAGAGCCTCTTGATGAAAGTGAAAGAGGAGAGTGAAAAAGTTAGCTTAAAGCTCAACATTCAGAAAACTAAGATCATGGCATCTGGTCCCATCACTTCATGGCAAATAGATGGGAAAACAGTGACGGACTTTATTTTCTTAGGCTCCAAAATCACTGCAGATGTTGACGGCAGCCATGAAATTAAAAGACACTTGCTCCTTGGAAGAAAAGCTATGACCAACCTAGACAGCATCTTAAAAAACAGAGACATTAATTTGCCCGCAAATGTCCATCTTGTCAAAGCTATGGTTTTTCCAGTGGTCATGTATGGATGTGAGAGTTGGACTATAAAGAAAGCTGAGCACTGTAGAATTGATTGTTTTGAACTGTGGTGTTGGCGAAGACTCTTGAGAGTCCCTTGGACTGCAAGGAGATCCAACCAGTCAATCCTAAAGGAAGTCAGTTCTGAATATTCATTGGAAGGACTGATGCTGAAGCTGAAACTCCAATACTTTGACCACCTGATGAGAAGAACTGACTCATTTGAAAAGACCCTGATGCTGGGAAAGATTGAAGGCTGGAGGAGAAGGGGACAACAGAGGATGAGATGATTGGATGGCATCACTGACTCAGTGGAGACAATTTGAGTAAACTCCGGGAGTTGGTGATTGACAGGGAGGCCTGGCGTGGTGCAGTTCATGGGGTTGCAAAGAGTCAGACACGACTGAGCACTGAACTGAACTGAACTGATATGTATTGAACAATGATGGTTGGATTATGTCTCTTTCAGTATTATCAACTTTACACATTTTTCTTGCCAGTTCCTCTGTCCATGGAATTCTCCAGGCAAGAGTACCAGAGTGGGTAGCCATTCCCTTCTCTAAGATATCTTCTCAACCCAGGGATCAAATGTGGGTCTCCTGCATTGCAGCCAGATTCTTTACCATCTAAGCCATTAGAGAAGCCTGTAGATTTTTAAGATGATTGGTAAATATGAACAGAATACCATTAAGCAAAGTTTGACCAGTTTATCTTCCAGCCAGCAGAGTTTGAGAATGCCCAATCTCCACACACCTTCCCTCTCCACCTCTTTTTCATCAAATGCCCTTAAGGTCATTGTTAGCTACATATTCCAACCCCAAGTGACAGTCTTCTAACACACACAAACACACATGTATGCACACCACTACACCTCACTTCATCAGGGTAAAGGAGGTGCCATGATAAGGTTTAAGCACAAACTGGATCAAACAGAGGAGATAAATAGATTGTGAATTGAAATAAAAATGGGTTGGAATTTTCTCTTGGCCTTTCTCCCTTATGGTCCTGTGAAAGTGATCTGGCTCCTCCTCCTTGAAGTCTAAATGACATCTTCTTTTAACTTGGAAGGTCAACAGGGAACAGATAATCCTGAAGGGAACACTTAAGTCAGACACTAATCTAGGTAAAGGATACTTTAGTTGGTCACACTTGTTTCAGGCTTGTTTAGCAGATATACACTATATAAAGAAGATGGAACCAGACCCTGAAAAGTATTAGATTGACAAAAGAGTTCATATAGGTTTTTCTGTTAGGCATTCCAAAAAACCTATATGAATATTTTTTGCCAGTCCAATATTAATAAAGAGTAATTGCCTGAGTTAACTTCTTTATGGATGAGGGAGATTGGGTGTCAAGGTTAGTAGGGGCTTTGCCTGACACATAGTCATGTGTTTGGTGATATAGCTCACCATCAAAGACCTAGCACTGTTTTATTTCAGATTTGCTTCTAACAGACATTTGCTACAACATAAATTAGTCAGATGGTTATCTGGTAGAAAATGGAATGAAATGATGCCTCCCATAGAAACCTCAGCAAGAACAAAAGGAAGCCAACCAAATTTGCTGATACAGCTGGAAGCATCTCAGAAGCCGGGGTCGGAATGAACCAGGTGGTTTCCCAAAATAGGGTATTGTAGAAAAAGTCAGAGGTCAAGTATAGGTTGTATGGAAAATAAGAACAACCTGGGAAGATCAAATCTGCCTAACTTAGGTGGTTGGAAATGGGAGAGAATTTCCATGTGGACGAAGACAAAGTGAGAAGCTTCAGGAATGCACAGAAGTGAAGAGAGGGTCCCCATGAAAATAACCACTGAGGTTCCCATTTTTATGGAGCATGGACAAACAGCACACCCTATAATGCAACACTTTCCCTCCACCCTCAGCCCACATTTATCACTAGGAATTCCATTGTTAAAGGTAGATGATTCAAAAACCCATCTGTGCATTTTGAGGGCACCCCGGTTCATCTGTCTCATACTTTTATCTCAGACTTGTCATGGGTCTGATGAGGATCCAGATTTACTTGTCATATTTTAAAAAAGCTAGACAACATGGGGTCTTTAAAAGTGAAATGGCAGTCTTTGATTCAGAATATTTGGAATCATACTGAATTGCGGTTTACAGTGAATACAAGAAAAATTATGTACATATAAAATATTTATTTTATTTATTTATTACTTTGAAAAAGAAAAACACTCTGGAAATGCATCTCCTCTGATTGTGTCTTTGGGTGAAAAGATTTCTGTGGTTTATATAAACCAGGAACAGCCTCTACTTTTTTGAGAAGTTTTTAAACTATCACCATCCTGGTGACTTAGATGGTAAAGAATCTGCATGCAATGCAGGAGACACAGGTTGGATCCCTGGGTTGGCAACCAGTCCCTGGGTTGGTTGAAGGGAATGGCAACCACTCCAATATTCTTGCTTGGGGAATCCCATAGACAGAGGAACCTGTCAGGCTTCAGTACTTTACTACTGAGTAACTAACACAATCCTTTCTGTAGTTCAAATTTCCTTTTCTTTTCTTCATTATCTTGGCACTACTCTTATAAAGTCACAACTGCTAGGAGAAAAAGCTCCAAATCATAAAACAGACCAATTGGAGGAAGCTGATTACACTGAGTTAAAATAAATCTGCCACTAGCTCTGAGGTAAATGGTAGAAGGCACCAGGGTCCCTTATTTATTTGGTTTATGTTCTGAAGAAGACAGCTGGTGGGTGAGGCTGCCTGGCCTTAAGAAGGAAACAGAATTCTTTCTCAGTAGAATCAGTAGATTTGCAGGTCCTGAACTCAGAAGATGTATGTGCTGTCGCAGAAACAAACAAAAGACATGAAAAGTATATATATGCCTTTAGCAGCTGTGAATATTCTAGCACTAGTTTTCAAGCTGAGGGGGAAAGGGTCAGTGCAAGTGGGAGAAGAAAGTCAGTTATGTCCCTTCAGTGCACGTCAGCTTTGGAGACTAATCTTAGAAAGTACATTTGCCTTTATTCTTCTTGACTGAAGGTAATGGAATGAAAATAGCTTCAGAATACATCATTTCTTTTCCAATCTTACATCACCGCAAACCCTTTATTAAGGAGAGCTGACCTTCCACACTCTAGTGAATGTGTTTTGTTCTCTTAATTTTGCCAGCAAGTAGATAACCAATCCAATGTCACTCGCCAAACCTGGCCTAGGACAGTGAGCATTTAATTAGCCCTGTGTTAGGTCCAGGATAGAGACAACCACCATTAGAGGGCAAATGATTTTTCAGAAATGTAGATTCAATAGGATTTGTGTTTCCTATCTTTGATGGACTGTTTTAAGCATAGGGAACAATGCAAAAGATGTGGGTGGTTGCATTTTTTTTTTTTTTTTTTTTGCTTATTTAAGTTACTTTGAAGGATCATCAACAAAGCTAATGAAAGGAAAAGAATGTGGAATTTGGATTCAGGCAGACCTAGGCCAACTAGCAGTCAGTATGATCGTGGCCAAGTTATTGAACACAGTGTTTCCTGAACCTAATCTCACACATTAGAATCACTTGGGCTTCAGTGAAAGAATCTGTTAAAAAAGCACTTGAGATGATGTTGATATACAACCAGGGTTGGGAACCTCTCACCTAAGTTCTCCATACTCAACTTCTAGAGTATGTGGTTCAATTACCTACCCCACGTGTGAGATCTCAAGGAGATGGAGGACAGGAGACATCTATTTCATTGTCCTGCACTCAGTACATAGTGGTTATTCTCTTTGTAGAAATATTTTTGAGATGACTTCCTCCACAAGATTTCACCTTGCTTTTAAGAGGCAACCTACTTATCACAATGAACTTCCCAAGTGGTGCTAGTGGTAAAGAACCCTCCTGCCAATGCAAGAGAAATAAGAGATGTGGGTTTGATCCCTGGATCAGGAAGATCCCCTGGAGGAGGGCATGACAGCCCACTCTAGTATTCTTGCCTGGAGAATCCCATGGACAGAGGAGCCTGGTGGGCTACAGTCCATAGGGTTGCAAAGAGTTGGACACGACTGAAGTGATGTAGCACATACATACGTACAAATTATCATGAATACCAACGGTTGGTTTTTGACTATTTGAGTAGTTCCAGCAGTATTGCTGCTAAAGGAATCCAACACCTCACAAACAAAACATCTCCTATCAGAGAGGCATGAGAATAAAGTCAGAGAGATGTTCTTCTTTTACCGAAAGATATAACTGTAAAATCAGTAAAACATGGGTTTGAAAGCTAAGGATTACATGTTCTCCCCCGATTTCCTTTCCATCTGAACACAAATAGAGATGGGACAACCACTCTCCAGCAGGAGATCATGCTAATTTTCTGGGTCATTCTCTCAAGGTGTCCTTAAAAGGAGCAATCATCTCTGTTCAAAGCAATTCTCTCCCATTAGATGCATCAGCTCCCCAAATGTTTGACACCTTTTAATAGCTGCTTTCTGTTACCTCAAAAAGCACTGCCTGGGTAGAGGAATTTTTCCACCAGCTTTGCCCAATGTGAGAACTGCAGCATTGGAAGAAGACAGCAAACTCCTACCAGGGCAATATATGGTTTTACTTTAACCTAATTAAATGCTCCATTTCTACCCCTTGTTAAATAGGAATCCCTGTAAGTAGAGATCAGGTATGCAAAGCACTTGGCATATAGCCCACAGCCCATACAAGGTAGCTCTTAGTGTTTTCTCTGTGAAGGTCAAAAACATTTTTGAGAATATATAAAAGACATGTGAAGCAGGAAATGGCAACCCACTTCAATATTCTTGCCTGGAGAATCCCAGGGACAGAGGAGCCTGGCAGGCTAAGAGGCTGCAATAGGGCTGCATAGGGCTATAGTCTGCATAGGGCTGCAAAGAGTCAGACACAACTGAAGCAACTTAGCCTATATAATAGACATGTCTTTTTCTTCTCTTGGCCAGTCCTTATACACTCAGCTTCACTGAATACATTTCCCTGCAAACATGTGTTGCAAAAGCCTCCCCAGGTGAAATGTTAGTCATTGGCAGCCTGGGTTTCTGATTTCTAATACCTCCAACCAGATTCTCCTCTGCACCAATGTGGCTGCTCAACCACCTCCTACCACACTCGGCTGGGCCCCCACAGCAGTGTCAGCCCTGTGTTTGCCCTGGCTCCAGAGTCATAAGGCACTCCGGGACAGACTGCTGGGATCTCTACTTCCTGGACACCAGGCCCGTCTCCATGGCATCATTCAGCTGAAAATAGACAAGAGATTTATTTCAAGATCCAGAGAAGAAACAGATAGATGGGGAGATGATTAAAATGAGGGACTGACAAGTCTTCCTGCAAATTCCAGAACTATCCACACTCCCCAACAGGCTTTCAGGACATGGCAGCTGAAAGGTTGGCTCCCATTCCTCCTGCTCAGAGCAGTCAATTGTTAACCTCATACTTTAAACTGGAATTGGCATTACATTTCTGCTATTTTCTGTCCATTGCTTTCTATATCCTTTAGAAGACTGTAAGATTCTGGAGGGAAGGAGTCAAGATCTATTGTTTTTCTGTATTCTCCCAGTCCCTAGATCAAAAGTATGGCTTTAAAAATAAACATATTTGTTGATCATGGCTTCCCTGGAGGCTCTGATGATAAAGAATCTGCCTGCGATGCAGGAGACCTGGATTTGATTCCTGGGTCAAGAAGATCCCTTGGAGAAGGGAATGGCAACCTCCTCCAGTCTTCTTGACTGGAGAATTCCGGGGACAGTGGAGCTGGGTGGGCTACAGTCCACGGGGTCAGAGAGAGTCAGATACGACTGAGTGACTTAACATTTTGACTTTTTGTCAATCATTAAGCTACTACCTACGTGGTATTAGGCAAGTCACTTAATGTCTCTCCATTTTAGTATATTTGGAGGGGGGCAGTGCTGTGTAAATAAGATAGTTTATAAACATCCAACATAATATCTGCCACAGTAAGAGAGACAACCCCTAAAAAGGTGGATTCTGAACACAGACTCTCTGGGGTTTTGTGTTGGCTCCAGCACTTACTGATAGTTCTACAGAACTTCATTGTAGAACATTTATACATTTTTAAAATGAGTCCATGATAGTCCATAATATATAGTGTTGCTGTGAGAGTTGAGTGAGACAAACCATAAAAAACTGCTTAGCCAAGTGTCTGTCACGCAGAGTAAACTTTAATGGAATTCTCCATGGTCTTCTCATCAGAGGCTAAACTCAGACAAACTGAAAGATAGCACACTATCTGCATCTTGCTAGTCTTTCAGAAGAATTTTTTGGCTTTTTTTTTAAATTTAGTGAATTATTTCCTTATTACCACTATTGTTCTTTTTTCACCATACCCCACCTTCACCCTTGGAATATCATTTTCACTGGATTGTTTAAAAACAAGTGGTGGAATTCCTTTCTGATAAATTTGTTATTTTGGAGCTTCAGAGCTTTTAAATATAGCAAATGAGTACGTTATTCTCCAAAGACTCCATATTCTCCCCTCCTACAATGGCCGACACACTTCAATGGCCAAAGAGCAGAGAAGGTCTGTTCAGGCAACATGGCTCCCTCTGCTGGATGAGGGAGGTTTGGGTCCTCTTTTGGCTCAGAGGGAGGGGCAGTGCAAATGTATGGGCTCTCCCAGGTTCCCACACTGCAAATACAGCCACCATCATGTAGGATATTCTCTTATAAACATTACTCTGGTAGATAAATGCCACATTAGGCTCCAACCCACAATCATCAATCCTCTTCTCAGAATTCGTATTATGCTCTGTGGAATTGTTTAGATCTTGCTTATATTCCAACTTTCTATCATTCCGTTTAGTTTCCTCGACTGCCCCTATAATCATTATCTTTGTCTATATTGGGTGTTCCACTTACAAATGACTGTTATATAAATTATTCCTAACAGAGGACCTTAAACTTCCCCTTCTCTTCCATCCTGTTTCTGTGCCTGCAAAAGAAAAACTAGGGGGACTTTTTCCAGATGAAGGCAGTGAAGCAGAGATGTTCTAAGAGAATATTTAATACAGGAAGTGTTAGTTGCTCAGTTGTGTCTGACTCTTTGTGACTCCATGGACTGTAGCCCTCCAGGCTCCTCTGTCTGTGGGATTCTCCAGGCAAGAATACAGGAGTGGGTACCCATTACCTTCTCCAGGGAACCTTCCTGACCCAGGGTCAAATCTGGGTCTCCTGCATTGCAGACAGATTCTTTACCATCTGAGCCACCAGGATAGCAGGCACCAAGTGCCTGGTGTGATCCCTGAAGTCCACACAACTAGGTGAAGAAGACAGACAGACATGATGACATGAGAAGGCACATCCACGTCTGGGCCCTGAGGAGAAGGAGTTGCTGTATTAATAGCACAAACAAAGCTCAGGAACCTCTCAATATATCTTCATTTTGCATGTGGGCTAAGTCACTTCAGTCATGTCCAACTCTTTGCAACTCTATGGACAATAGCCACTATTTTTGCAACCCCTCCCCCCCCCCCCCCCCCCCCCCCCCCCCCCCCGCCTGCATAGCATTCAGTGTCTTTCAGTTGGGGATCACACTCATCTCTGTGGAGGACTTCCAAAAAAAATAAAAAAGAGAGGTAATTTCATTTATCTGAATTTCTGTTTTCCTTTTTTAAACTTTTAAGAATCCTCCACCTTTGTTCCTTCCTTGTTCATGCTTTCCTTGTTTAACTCAAAAGGTGGTAAGATGTTGCTGGGCTACACTATGTTTTGGCCAGGACAGGAAGCTTTCATTGATATTCATGGTTGGTAGGAACAAAAAGCAAGCTCAGCTTCATAGAATGTTCGTTTCTCCAACTTTGAAGACACATCAACTCTTCTTGGTTGCAGATTCATATTACCAGATAGAAGTGGGCCAGATCTCTCAGGTTGTGAGCCTTTGGTAGCAATGAAATAACAAAGCATTTGTAGCCTGAAAACCAAGTCCAGGAGACCCCGCTCTGACCAGTCAGCAGTGCCCAGATTCACTGGAATGAGGTTATAGTGGGAGGACATGGAGAAAGCACACGGGGGTTTCTTACATTTTGAATGCTGGGTATAAAAAGTAAAACTGAATCCAACAAGTGACTGCACCTGCCACATCAAAAAAAAAATTGTAGAAGAAAGTAATACAACTCCAAACTTCTAATTTGGGAATCAGCCAAATTATAGTTGCAATTTGGTCCTCATTTTCTTATCTACCAAGTGTCAGATGGGCAAACAGATTCGAAAGAGCTATTTTGTCTTCTCCCTGTACGTACAAGTATGGAGAATATATTTAATAGACTGAAACAATGTAAAATCTGGAAGCAATTTTTGAGGTCATAATTACTAGCATGCATGTTTAAATGATGAAATTCAAATCCCAGACAGTGAAAGTGGCATGCCCAGGGCCATCCATCCATCAATGGAAGACAAAGATTCAGACTCAGAACCTTGACTTATTACCCACGGTTCTTTGAAATCTACAGAATTTCTGGCCCTGGGAGAATGTTTCTTGTTGATTCTCATAATTAGAGGAATCTTGAATACTGCCATCCAAAAAATTGCCAATTTTGTATTATGAGTCTCCAGTATTATAAGAGTCTTAAACATTGCTCATCATCCAGGTGTGTATTTACCTGATAACACTGTTGGAGATATTGATATATATTAGTCACTCAGTCGTGTCTGACTCTTTGCAACCACATAGACTGTAGCCCACCAGGTTTCCCTGTCCATGGGATTTTCCAGGCAAAAAATACTGGAGTGGGTAGCTATTCCCTTCTTCAAGGGATCTTCTCAACCCAGGGATCGAACCCCAGTCTCCTGCATTGCAGGCGGATCCTTTAACATCTGAGCTACCAGGGAAGCACTAAGTGCAATGAAAATGCATGATGCTTGACCCTGTTAAAGTCAGAGAGGCGAGTGAATAGAACTGAATGTCCAGGGTAGAAATCAGTAACACAGGAAACTCAGATCCTGGCAGGGGATTGGTTGGGATCACAAGTCAGCTTCTAAAGCAAACACCACAAATAGTCAAAAATCTCCTTGCTACCGCCCTGAAAAGGCACTGCATTGGAGATCCCACCACTAACTCTCAGCCTATCCAACTCAGACTGCATTTGCTCCAATTTTGAAACAGATTGCTCATTCTTCGGTTGAGCACCAGATGAAGTGGTGAGTTGGCTTGCATTCAGGGGCAATGTTGTATGAAAAATATGTATCTTTAAACACCAAACACTCAACGGCAGAGTAAAATGCTGTCTCCATGGGAAGCACGAAAGAACTTACTAACCGGAGAGAAATGGTGTGTCTGCCTGTGTCTGGCTTCCCTGGGCTCTTAGAGGAGCGTAAAGGGGAAACTGGCCAGCCACCTGCCTTATTTAAACTCTTCCCTCCCTCTTTGCTTCTCCCTTTCTTTTCTGAGCTCCTGCAGTTATGTTTGACAAAATTAAATGTATGTTGGGTCTTCACTGAATTTACCTGTGAAATTTAGCCAGGTCCATTATCATAAGTCACTGGCTCAGAATAGTGAAGCTACATATATACACACATGTACTTATTTTGGTGAATTCTCTGCCAAGCAGCCTCAATGCTTCCATCTCAGCTGCATCTATTATTGCAGCAATTGTACAGCAAAAAATTTTTAAATGTGATGGAATTGGGAATGAAGAGAACTAGATGCTAAGCTTGGTCCTACAATTAACCAGCTGAGAAATGTTGTCAGGTTTGTCTAACCTCTCAATCTCAAATTCCTTATCTTTCCAGAGAGGGTTCTGAGTAGATACCCAAGGTGACTTTCAATTCTAAATTTATGTTAGAAGTTTATACAGCTGGTTACTGCAACCACTGGGACTTCAACCCGAAACAGAAGACAGGTCTGCAATTAGTAGTCTCCCTTCCTGTTTTCCTCCTGTTTTTCCTTCCCCTCCTTTCTGTCCTGCCTTTTATTTTATTTTTTTGCCATGTGGTATGTAGGATCTTAGCTCCCTGACCAGGGATCGAACCCATATCCCACGCATTGGAAAAAGAATAATCTCAACCACAGGACCACCAGGGAATTCCCCCTTTCCTTTCCTAGTTAATTTCTGATCCCTTACTCTTGTCACTTTCCCTTTCTCCCTCTTTCCCCCATCTCCTCTTCATTCTTTTCTTCCGTTTTCCCTCCCTTCCTTCCTTCCTCCCTTGCAGACCATAATTCCATGCCCATTATGTGTTAGAGATGACAGAAGCCCTAGGGATGCAGAGATAAATTTGAGATTAGGTTCTCTGGCACATTGAGAAGTCTTTTCCCTTCACTTATCTTCAATATAGCTGAGCAAGTCCAGTCTGATACTATTGTCATAGAATAATTCAGTGTGAAGTTTCTTTGGAAAATCACATCCTTTATCCAATTTGGATAGGCAAAAAGACTTTTAGGTTCCAGCAGGGAGTCACACAAATCTTTCTTAATTACTGAAAGATTTCCTGAAGCTGTCTCTGCTCTATTTGTTGACAAAGAAGGAAAAGGGACTAAAAGCATCTAGCAGAGTATTCATAGCCGTGTGGACTCTTTCTTCCATCATACTCCATCTGCCCCCAGTGTCAGGCCAGGAAGACAGTGTGGCTCACCAGAAAAAGCCCAGGCATGGAGTTGGACAGACCTAGTTCATGATGTAGCTCTACCACTTATGAGCTGGGTCACCCTGGGAGTGTAACTTCCCCTCTCAGAATTACTGATTCATTTACATTGTAAAATGTAAGTGATAATATCTACCTGGCAGAACTGTTGTGAGGAATGACAGCACACAGGCCAAGAGTCCAGGAGAGTGCTTCATATGTCATAGGTGTGAAGGAGAAGGTAACTGAGCATAGCTATGCACGTGACTCAAGGGAAAGCAACTCACATTCACATAGCACCTCCCATATCTTAACGATCGTACTGTTGAACTGGGTCAGGCTGCAGTGAAAAATTGATCTCAGTGTGTACAGTGGCCCGAACAAAATAGGAGTATGTCTGTCACTCATCTAACAGGAAAAGTAGATGTTCCTGGTGGGCTGGTGGCTGTCCTCCATGTGCCAATGCTGAGACCCAGGTTCCTTTTGTCTTATGGCTCAGTCCCCCTCCTCATCGCATGTATTCAGCTGACAAAGGATATGTGTCGCTTCTGTCCTCAGTCCATTATGGAGAACTGCTGACCAGGCCACATCTGGCTCTAAGTAGGACCTAGGAAATGTAGTCATTGCTGCAAGTCAGTACCCAAATATGACTATGTCCTAGGAAGGACAGCAGAAGTTTGGTGGACCGTTGTCTTTGCTATTCTTACTGCAACTGTTAAGACACTTAAGTCTATAAGTTGTGCATCATCACCCCACTCTTTAGTGACAAGGAAATTTCAAGTCAGTTATTAAGTGACCCCCAGGTCATTGGGATCTAAGTCCAGGTGTCAGATTCCAAAGCTGGCCTTCCCATCTCACCTCACTGAGTCCTCTAATGAAGAGTTCACAGACTCCTGAAGGGTGGATTGGGCTATCCCACACAGCATGCCCCAAAGGATGTTAATTTACCCACAGAATGTGCACACATAGCCTTCCTTTATAAATCAGAACATCTGGCAACTCTAGATCCCCATTCTAGCAGGGCAACAACTGCCTGAAGATGGTTTCCAACTTTTAATCCTTTAGATGGGTGTTTGGCCAAAAGTCTTCACTTTCATCTCAGGTTCACAGGATTTGTTAACAAAACAAGCCACTCGTTATATATACAAATAAATATTTATTAGAGGATTATCTAGCTTACTTTCAATATGCTAGCATTAAAAGAAAAGAGAAATAGTAACAGCAGAGGATACATCACCAAATTGGGTTTTCACCAACATCCACACACAAACAGTGCTGGGAAGTCCTGGGTCACAGCACAGCTGGAGTCCCAATTAGGAAAAGGTCCCAGGCAGCATTTCTGCTCCATGAGTGAGACTTCAAAAATTGCAATTTGTGGTTCCCACTTATAATCCCAGGATGCAAACTGATATTGTCTTCAATTTGTGAGCAAATTGCAGCTCTGGTTTCATGTTAATGCTGTTTGTTTTATCGTGTAAAACTTGGAGTGTTGGTAAGCCTGGAGCTTGGTTGGCCAGATCCCCTCCAGAGGTTCAAGAATCTCAAGTTCATCCAGTCCTATCTAGCAGTCATAGCAGGCAGTCACTCACAGTCAGGGCAGTGTCCAGGCAGGTTAGAAGGAAGGTCAGAGGCCTGTTCTGCTTTGTCTCTGAAGCCTGAAAGTGAAAGTATTAGTTGCTTAGTCATGTCTGACTCTTCGTGACTTCATTGACTGTAGCCTGCCAGGCTCCTTTGTCCTTGGGATTTTCTAGGCAAGAATACTGGAGTGGATTGCCACTTCCTTCTCCAGGGGATATTCCAGATCCAGGGATCAAACCTAGGTCCCTGCATTGCAGGCAGACACCCTACCATCTGAGCTACGAGGGAAGCCCTTCTCTGAAGCCTAAACATGACTATTGAATTTTCCTAACAGATAGGGCATGTGCTTTTGGGTTCATTTACCACTATCACTAGCCTTCCCTGGTGGCTCAGACAGTAAAGAATTTGCTGCAACGCAGGAGATCTGGGTATCATTCCTAGGTCAGGGAAGATCCCCTGAAGAAGGAAATGGCTACCCACTCCAGTATTCTTGCCTGGAGAATTCCATGGATAGAGGAGCCTGGCAGGCTACAGTTCATGGGTTGCAAAGAATCAGACACAACTGTGAGACTAACATTTTTACCCCGTCCCTTTTCCCCCAATTCATCCCTGTCTAATTGACATCATCTACAGAGGCTCTCTAGGCAGTTGAATCTATCACCTCGGCCATAAAAGCTGTCTTTACTACTTTCTTTCTTGACAGAGAAAGTCAACAATTTGCTCTAAACACTTGTTATAGTCATGAAGAAATCAAAGAAATTAAATACATTTATTCTTTGAAGCTATCAGAAAGAGACTAATATACTTTGTGAATCTTCAAATTTTATGTTTCTCGTCTCTATCTTTCACCTAAGTTTTATTATTCAGTCCTGATTCACAAACCCATCTTCATACATTTACCTGAAGTCTGACCCCACAGGTACAGATGAGCTCTCCTTCTCCGCCACAAAATAGGTCTTGTGTCTCTTTTCCTGGTTCCCTCTCTCTGTTCATTTATCTACATTCCTCATTTCACTCCCAATAATAGCTTTGCTTCTATCAGTTCCATCCATCTAATCAGTGCATCAGCTATTTGTCAACAGAGCTAGGGGAGTTTCAGTTCTGTATTCTCCAGATTAGAGTTCAGTGAAGCAGTTGAAAAGGAAAGAACAGACTGAGAGGGGAGATGGACACCAATTAGAGAGCAGGAGAGTTCAGAATGAGCCCTAGTCCACGCCTTCTGTGGGCTTGTCCCCTAACCCTGAAAATCAGCTCCAGCTTTGCAGTCTGAAGCGTGGCACTCAGAGGACAGGGCATTTCCTGCCCATATCTTATGTTGAATTAAATGTAATTTTATTTCAAAGCCTTAACTCTGATTCATCAACCAGACAGGTTCTGCTTTGACATTATAGTGACTTGAAACCTGGAGGGTATTGTTAGAATTCTCAATTTCTACATTGATTAATTATTTGTGTTTCACAAGAGCATGCTTTCTTGAAATAGTTGCCTCACTATGTCCACTTTCTCTCATCAATTGGAGTCTTCATTCAACTTTCGCATTGGCCCTTCTGCCCTTACTTCCTTAATCCTTCATCAACTCCTTAAGCAGCCCTTCTAAGTAAAAGATTGAGAAAACCATGTTCCATCATTCTACCCAATAACTGCTCTGAAATAGGGCCATACAATACTAGTTTAGTAAGATGCTCCTAAAAGGAAAGTTTCACCTCCTGTAAGATTTGCTAAAGCTACCTACTACATCATCTTTTAGCATCTTCATGACACAAGTGAACAAATAGAAAACTTTGAACATGCCTCAGTTAACAAAACAAAAAATCATTTAAATATACCTCTGTATTTTCTGTACTTAATCTACCATAGAATCCCACCCCTTCCCTCCTTTATGGTGAAACATTAAGTCATGTCTCTTGAAATTAGTGTTTCATGGTGAATATTTTAGTAAATGTTTTCCCAGCATCATGATGAATTTTATTAGCTGAAAATGCTTATTTGCTTTTTACTGCCTTTTTCAACCTTATTACACACATGCTAAGATGAATTATTGGTTACAAATTTTCATCACTTGTATATCCATAACTTTTGACATATAAATTTCAGTACTTCTCATTGTAGATGACGTTGCTCTTGACCATGTGGTTTGCTTTGGCTGGTGGTAAACATAGATACAACATGAACAATGGCTTAAAATGGGCTTGTGAGGTTGAGCTTGTCCCCTTGCACTTCTGCAGAGATCATGAGAAGAACATGCTCCAGCTACCCACCAGTCCCAGATAAAGGACAAGAGACACATAAAGCCGAGCAGCCCTGGCCAACCCACAGACCTACAGCCTGAAGTAGGGCTTCTCCAGCTGACCAGTAGAGCGTGATCAGGAAGTCAATGCCTGTTTTGTAGCCTCTGAGATTTTGAGGTTGCTTGTTATACATCTGCTAGGTTTCATTTCTAGAAAATATCTGGCTACAAGTGAAAAAAACAATTGCTCTCTGGCTTTAGTGACCTCATAGTAAGGGAGAATAGAACTAAACAGCTAGTTATAATACAAGACAAAGTAAAATGGAAGTACCAGTAGTAGACTGTGGAAACATAAAACTGATGTCCTCCATTAGTTCTTAAGCAAGAAGGTAGAATTTCGACTTATTGTTAGAGGAGTAAAAGAATTACACCATAAGATGAAAGATACTACAGGCCATCTTTGTGGAATGGCATGTACATAGAGAAATTTAAGTGTCTTCCCTCTCTGGGAATGGTATTGCTCTTTTGTGTGTATATATTGGTTTGCCTTTGTAACTGAGAAAACTAGAAGGCTACCTAAGATCACGTAACTAATATATGGCAGAACTGGGCTCTAGAACATAGGTCTTTGACTCTAGTTCTAGACTTCTGTTCTATAGTTGTTTACATATCCTGCTATAGAATGGAAAAGCAAAATTAGAAAGTTAGCTTTCTGTTGCTCGTGGCAGTAACCACTGGGGTCCAGAAGTAGGCAAATAAAGTGTGTATATTACTGGCAATTACCACCATCATAATCATAGCAACAATAAGAATTATAACCCCCACAATAAGAACAAAAACTACAATAGCCATCATACCTGCTATTTATTACTAACCTACCATGTGCTACTTGCTATTGTAAGTGCTGTTTATATGCTATCTTAATCTGTCCATCATATGGGGAAGGAACTACTATTAACCCCATTAAACAAGATGAAATAACTAAGTAACAGGTTAGATCACTTTCCCGTGGTCAAAGTCTAAGTGGGAAGCAAGGACATGAAACCATCCTTGTCTCTTCCAGATGCCTGAGCTCTAACCACTGTCTTAAATTGTTAAACTTATAAAAAGAATTATAATCCCCTCTGAGGGATTTTAAAAAAAATACTGATGCCTATGTCCTACCCACACTAAATTAGAACCTCTGCTAAGAGTCCATGGCACCAAATCATCTTAAAGCCCTCCTCCTTATTCATTAGTACTGCTGGTATTAAGAGCCACAGAGAGAGCAAAGCAGAAGGCACAGGCAGGCAGGCCAGCTGTAGTGTTCACAAAGAGAAAGAAGGCAAAACACATCAGTTAGACAGATACCGAATAGGGTAAAGCTGACCTGGTGGTGATGGTTGGTGGTTTAGTTGGTAAGTCGTGTCCACCTCTTGCAACCCCATGGCCTGTAGCATGCCTGGCTCCTCTGTCCATGGGATTCTCCAGGCAAGAATACTGGATCTTTTCCAGGGGATTGCCATTTCCTTCTCCGGGGGATCTTCTTGACCCAGGGATCAAACCCAAGTTTCCTGCATTGCAGGCAGCCTCGTGCATTGCAAGCATATTCTTTACCAACTAAGCCACTAGTTTATAAATCAACTGGGAAGACCTTGGAATTAACTTACTGATAGAGGCGGTGTTCTAAATGGAGACAGATTTCTGTAATAGCCCACTGGGGCATAACTGACCCATATAATGGGCAATCTAAAGTACCAATAACGTAGATTGCATTTGGGCTCTTCACAGTAAGAGGGAGAGAGAACACAAGACAGATTTCCCCATCTTTCCTGGTCTGATTCTTTCAGAGTTGTTCTGTTTTGATTTGGACACAGTCTCGCCTTACTTTCTATGATTTTCTTTTTTGTGTGATATTTTTGTCTTGTTTTGGTATCAGGGTGATGGTGGGTGGGCTTGTAGAATGAGTTTGGGAGTGTTCCTCCCTCTTCAGTTGTTTGGAAGAGTTTGAGAAGGATACATGTTAGCTCTGCTCTAAATGTTTGATGGAGTTCGCCTGTGAAATCATCTGGTCGTAGACTCTTGTTTGTTGGAAGATTTTTAATCACAGTTTCAATTTCATGACTGTAATCGATCTATTCATATTGTCTATCTCTTCCTGGTTTACCTTACCTTCTGAATTGTCTTGTGTGCCTTTCACTAGATGCCTAAGATCTTCACAGTTCCCTCAGTCCCACATTGCCATGGACACACTCAGGTTCTTGAGGCATCTCAATCTATGATATGTCCATCCGCCAATGACATAGTTCCCCAAGCAACCACTGCTCTTTACACAGCTGCTCACTGAGGCTGGACCCAGGCTCAGATCAGCTTAAGGCAACCCCTGAGAAGCACCCAGCCCTGCTGCTTGAGGGGACACATCAGTTCCCACTGGGGCAATCACCCCATCAGGGTGGTAATGAGGCCGCACAACAGCTCCAATACCTGCTGAGCTGGAGTCAGTGCAGCCACTGGGTGTAAATGCTTCTCCTGCCTGCTCCTCATGTCTTCCTCTGTCAGTTTCATTTGCCAAATCAGACCTGCCATCTGCACATTTCCTCATCCACTAACAGTTTTTGTGAAGACCTCACTGGCTACAGGCCCAGCAGCACATGATAGAAAATTCTCTCAGGTGTGCACTCCATTTTATATAAGTTTAGCCCAAGTGCAAGATCACTGTTTTCCTCATCAGAACCCTGTGAGTGATGCAAGGTAACTGCTACCTCCTCCTTTTGTCAGGTGATAAACTGAAGCTCAAAATGGAAAGAGTGTTAGGATTTTCAAATACTAGTCAGGAAGGAAATTGTGTCGGCTCATGACTTAGTTTTTATCAGGATTAGAATCATGTGTTCAGTCAACAAACACTTTCTGAGCACCTACTGTGTGCTAAGTATTAGCACCACCTGTGGTGGTGGTGGTTTAGTCGCTAAGCTGTGTCTGACTCTTGCAACCCCATGGACTGTGGTCTGCCAGGATCCTCCGTCCATGGAATTCTCCAGGGAAGAATACTGGAGTGGGTTGCCATTTCCTTCTCCAAGGGATCTTCTCAACCCAGGGACTGAACGCTGGTCTCCCACATTGCAGGCAGATTCTTTACCAACTGAGCTATGAGGGAAGCCCCAAGGATAGCACCTAGAAAGAGATGAATAGATAATGGTCACTATTCAGAAGAGTTGATAGTCTAGAACAGATATCGACAGACCTTGGATTCTGGGCCAAATTTGGCCCAAAGCCTGTTTTGCCAAATCAAGTGTTATTGAAACACACCCAGGCCCATTCATTTGTATCATCTCTGGCTGCTTTGTGCTACATCAGTGGAGATAAGCAGTTAGTATAAACCATGTGGGCTGCAAAACTGAAAATATTTACTATCTGAGTCTTTCCAGAAAAATATTGCTCTCCCTGATCTAGTAGAAAGAAGCTTAAGGGAAACCAAGTGTTGCAGATGTTATTATAGAATTCTGTGAGGAGTATACAGTGTAGGCTCAAATGAAGCAGGGGGTGGTCTCATGAGAAAGACGACGCCTTGAAAGCTATCCAAGCAGAGAGGCAGGATACAGGGATGCAGGCTGAGGTGGCAGTATGAGCAAAATGATGAAGAGAAGAAACAGCAAGGCTCATTAGGCTTTTATGGTGAAGATGGGCCAGCGTGGAGGAGGAAATCGGCAAGAAGTGGTGATCAGAGATCATGAAGGAAGGGTTTTATATGCAAACCTAAAGCCACTCACTGTGGGCCAAAGAACCTTTGGGTTTTTGTATGACACATGCAGGCTATGGTAAAATTGAAATCTTATATTTCTCTCCCAGGCTGAGCAAACCCCCAGGAGGATTTAGGATTCAGTAACCATGGTGCCATTATAGAATAAGATGAGGCATAGTTTCAGCTGAATAAATTGAGTCTCTGTTAAATGAGATTTCAAGCTGTTTCTTCCCCTTATAATAGTTCATGGCAGTAGCTAAGACAGAGAGACACAAGGTATTGTGGGAGCAGATGGTCAAGGAACCTGGCTTAATCTAGGGGAGTTGAGCAGGTTATCCCCAGGAAGCAATACTGAAGCAAGATTTGAGACCTGAGTACACATTAGCCCAGGAGTCTCAAATGAGAACTTTGTCTAAAGATTTCAAAATCTGCAAAAACCAACAAGTTATCCTCCAATGGTACTCCTCTTCCTGGGAAGGTCACTGGGTTAAAATATCATTGGGTCCAGCTATAAAATTGAGAGGATAATGATACCTATACCATAAGGATGCTCTAAGGATAAAATAAAGTAATATATAGAAGGTGCTTAACACAAGGTCAAACACATAGTAAGCTTGCAGGAAATGCTAGATGTCAATCTTTGTATCTATTCTTTTCTCCTTATTCTATAAGAGTGGTGAGCCTGTCTTTTGTGTTTTATACCCTTCACAGAGTCTACACATAAAATAATTTTTGTCCATAAATTGTTGTGAAATATTGACCACTAAGTATTTTTGTGAATCAGTGAATTGTAGAATCAGAAGCAGTGGAGCTCCACCTCCCCCTAAGTGTGGTAATCCCTCTTGCCAATACCTACTTTGATGAAGCCATTGACTGCCTGTGCCCCAACTAGGCAGCTCTGATCACAGGAAAGCTATTCTCCATGTGGAGCTCAAGTTAACTCTCCTGAGACAGCTACCCACTGCCTTACTTCTGCTCCTGGGTCACAGAGAACATGGCTTCTGCCTCTTCTACTTGTTGTTCAGTCTCTAAGTCATGCCCAACTCTTAGCAACCCCATGGACTGCAGAACTCCAGGCTTCCTTGTCCTTCACCATCTCCCGGAGCTTGCTCAAACTCATGTCCTTTGAGTCAGCGATGCCATCCAGCCATCTCAACCTCTATTGTCCCCTTATCCTCCTGCCCTCAATTTTTCCCAGCATCAGGGTTTTTTCCAATGAGTGGGGTCTTCCAAGCATGTGGCCAAAATACTGGGGCTTCAGCTTCAGCATCAGTCCTTCCAATGAATATTCAGGGCTGATCTCCTTTCAGATTGACTAGTTTGCTCCACATCAGTTTTTTGTCACTCAGCTTACTTTGTGGTTCAGCTCTCACATCCATACATGAACTACAGGAAAAACCATAGCTTTGACTATATGGACCTTTTTTGGCAAATGCTGTCTCTGCCTTTTAATACACTATCCCTTCCACATGATAGCCCTTCAAATCTGACAGTAGCCTTCCCACGCAGACTACAGAATGAGATCCCTCCATTGCACCTCACTGACTTCTCTCTCTGACCTTTAGTGATTTTTAAAAGACAGAGGCCTTTACCACAAAGCTCACATCTCATTCATTTCTGTATCCAAGTACCCAGCACAGAGTCTCACACATAGTAGGCACTCAGCAAATGTTTCTAATAATGAAGGGAAAAAAATCCCTAAATCAAGTGATTTACTCTTTTTTTAATTTGAAATATAGTTGATTTACAATGTTGTATTAGTTTCAGGTGTACAGCAAAGTGATTGAGTTTGTATATGTATATATATGTAAAACTTTTCATATTTTTTCCATTATAGGTTATTATATGATAAATATATTTCCCTGTGCTGTATAATGGGTCTTTGATGGTTATCTACTTTACATACAGTGGTATGTTCTTTTAATCTCAAACTCCTAATTTATCCCCCTGTCCACTTTCCCCTTTGGCAACCATAAATTAATTTTCTATGTCTGTGAATCTGTTTCTGCTTTGTAAATAACTTCATTTGTATCATTTTTTTAGATGCCACATATAAGTAATATCAAATGATATGTGTCTTTGCCTGACTTACTTCACTCAGCATCATAGTCTCTTGGTCCATCCATGTTGCTGCAAATGGCATTATTTTATTCTCTTTTATGGCTGAGTAATATTCCACTGTATGTATATACCACATCTTCTTTATCCATGCATCTGTGTCTTAGCTGTTGTAAATAGTGCTGCTAAGAACATTGAGGTACATGTACCTTTTTGAATTAGAGTTTTCATCTATTCTAGATGCCCAGGAGTGGGATTACTAGATCATATGATAACTTGATTTTTAGTTGTTTTTTTTTTTTTTTAAGGAATCTCCATATTGTACTCCATAATGGCTGTACCAGTTTACATTTCTACCAGTGTTTCCTAGGAGAGTCCCCTTTTTAGACACCCTCTCTAGCATGTGTTATTTGTAGACTTTTTGATGGTGGTCATTCTGACCACTGTGAGATGATACCCCACTTTAGTTTCGATTTGCGTTTCTCTAATAATTAGCAGTGTTGAATATCTTTTCATATGCTTATTGGTAATCTCTATGTCTTTAGAGAAGGATCTTCTGTCCACTTTTTTATTGTGTTATTTGTATTTTTACATTGAGCTTTATTTTTAATTTAAATTTATTTTTAATTGGAAGCTAATCCCTTTACAGTGTTGTATTGGTTTCTGTCATATATCAACATGAATCAGCCATGAGTATACATATGTCCCCTCCCTCTTGAACCTCCCTCCCACCTCCCATCCTATCTCACCCCTCGAGGCTGTCACAGAGCACCCATTTGGAGCTCCCTGCATCATAGAGCAAATTTCCACTGGCTATCCATTTTATGTATGGTAATGTATACATTTTAATACCATTCTCTCAATTCGGCCCACACTCTCCTTCCCCCTCTATGTCTACAAGTCTGTTTTCTATGTATGCATCTCCATTGCTGCCTTGCAGAGTGTTCATCAGTACCATCCTTCTAGATTCTATATCTATACATTAATATTACAATGTTTCTTTGACTAATCATTCAGCCAGTTTTAGTCTGAAATCTAATGTATGTCAGAAAACATCACAGGGAACTTAGTAAAGATGCAAATTTCTGAGCCACATCTTCAGAGAATCTGATTCTATTCAATCTGGAGTTTTCCCAGGCATTTGCATTCTTACCAAGCACCTTGGATGTTTCTGAATCAGGTGGTGACCACACTTGGAAAAAAAAGCTACTTTAAGCCTCCAAACATCAAACCAAGAAACTTTTATTAAACTTGCTGTTTAGAAGCAGCAAATGCATTTCAGTGATTTCTACCTAGAACAGCTTTTCATTTGTTGACGTACGTATTTTTTTTCTGCTTGAAGTACCAGCCATAGCTCCCCTCCCATGCTGAGAGGTAAGTATGCTCCATCTAGTACACTCTTTTCAGGCCTCCTAAGGAGATAATAAGGCATTGCAATTGATTGCAATTTATTAATCAGAGCAGGATGTTACAGAGTTTGGTGGGGATGGGGGTGGGGAAGGAAGCACCATCTTGAAGTCTAGTATAAATGCAAGGGAAGTGCTGAGTGACAAGGGAATAAGACAGAAATAACCCCAAATCACAGGATGTTTTAAGCTCATATCCTATTTTACACTGTGGTATCCTGATATGTTAAAATGGGGTATTAAAACCTGTCTGGTCTAACAGCATAGCCAGGTCAGGTTTATTCTATAAATATTTATTGACGGTCGATGAGGTGATAGGTACTAAGGTGCTAAGGATCACAGAAGAAGACAAAATTCTTGCCTCAGAGAGGCATAGATAAAATATATATATAATTACATACGTTTATGGTACACTCTAAGTAGAACTGAACAATGGGAAAGTGCAGATGAGATCTCCTGTTATGTAGGAAAGTCAGGGAAGAACTCTCCAAGGAGGTGCTCTTTAGGCAGATACATAAGCAATGCAGAAGAGCATGCCTTGTGAAGAGCCGGTGGGAGAAACTTCAGGAAGAGGGGGTGGCATTGCAAAAGACCTAGGAGGCCATCAGAGGATAAGCAATGGACTCTGTATGTTGAAGGGACGGCGGAAAAGTCTACATGACTGGAACAGAGTGAATGAGTGAGGAGTGATAGATGCAAGTGAGATCACACATTCAGTAGCACACTGAAAATTAGTCCATAATGGGATAGTATGCCACCAAGGGCCATACCATTCACTCAACACGTAGAATGACAATCCTAGAGAGATTAACTGGTAAAAAAGTGAAGTCGCCCAGTCATGTCCGACTCTTTGTGACCCCAGGGACTGTAGCCTACCAGGCTCCTCCACCCATGGGATTTTCCAGGCAAGAATACTGGAATGGGTTGCCATTTCCTTCTCCAGGAGATCTTCCCAACCCAGGGATTGAACCCTTGTCTCTGGCAATGTAGGCAGATGCTTTACCATCTGATCTACCAGGGAAGCAACTAACTGGTAAAAATCAGCTGGGAAAGAATCCACCTGCAATGCAGGAGACTCTGGTTCAATTCCTGGGATGGAAAGATCCACTGGAGAAGGGATAGGATACCCATTCCAGTATTCTTGGGCTTCCCTGGTGGCTCAGCTGGTAGAGATTCCACCTGCGATGCAGGAGACCTGAATTTGATCCCTGGGTTGGGAAGATCCCTTAGAGA
Source organism: Antilocapra americana (assembly GCA_007570785.1). Lineage (NCBI taxonomy): Eukaryota > Metazoa > Chordata > Mammalia > Artiodactyla > Antilocapridae > Antilocapra > Antilocapra americana. The sequence goes on from ML660765.1 coordinate 34,986,549, forward strand.
AGGGAAAGGCTACCCACTTCAGTATTCTGGCCTGTGGAATTCCATGGACTGTATAGTCCATGGGGTCCCAAAGAGTTGGACATGACTGAGCAACTTTGATTTTCAGAGAGGTTAACAGATTGCTCTTACGTAGGAGCCTAAGAAAACACAGTGCTTATGTTTTATAATATGTAATAGAATTTCTGTTGTCATCTTTCATGATTTTCTTAATCTTCCATTTTTCTTTTTCTTCCTTTCTCTTCCTTTCCCTTTCTGCTAACTCCTTCTCTGAGTTCCCTTATTTCTCTTCCCTCTTTTTCTCCTTTTTTCTATCCTCTCCTTTCTTCATCCTGCTGTCTCTCTTCTTCCTCATGACATCATTCTTTTCTAAGTCCCTGGCCTGTGGTCAATGATAGGTCAAGGCAAAAGTATTTATCTCTATAAGAAAGCAGTTCTAACCGAAAGTCCTATGCTACTTAATAACATCAGATAATTTCAAATCTTGAGATCTGCAAACCTCAAAATATCACTCCCCTAGTTCTCCTTCCCTTTCTTTAAAAGCTACTTGTTATTTTGACTGAAAGAATCCCTTTTCCTAGTGTCTGATGTACAAGCCACTTCCATGATTACAGAGGTTGTGTATCTCCATCCAGTGCAAGATATTTGATACAGAAGGTCCAAAACAAGACTCAAGTGTGGCTAAATTCAAACAGAGAATCTAATATGATGGGCCAGGTGTTAAGCGGAACTAACTGCCATTAGGTATAGAGGACTATAAAGGCTTTAGACAAACCACAGGAAACCGCTGCTCCTCTTAGAGATGTCTGTTTGTTCATATATGGTCTATACTGGAAGTAGAAGTCTAATTCAGCCTAGAATCTTATGAAAGATGATAGACAATGGTGGTACTCTGAGCAATGGTTTCAGTGACTCAAATAGGTGTCTCTTTTTCTAAACTGTGTAGAAGTAGTGCAGTGTGAGTTCATCACATCGTCTCCCCAGCATACCTTCCCAAGTGGGTCCTAAAACAAATCCCTGACCATTATATTTGGTTGGCCAAAAAGTTCATTCAGATTTTTTCCCATAAGATAAAACAGAAGAACCTGAATGAACTTTTTGCCAACCCAATATTTCAATTTCATATTTCTAACCACATAGCTGGAAAATACAGAGTTGGCATCTGTAGAAATTGATTTTTCTTTTTCTGTAGAAAGAGTCCTTTGCTGTCACAACAAAGCATATTCTTTCCCTTGGAAACAAAGTAAAAGGTACTACGGGGAGTCCTTTTATCCTGCCAAGTAGCCAACATTGGTCTTCCATATAGCTTTTCAACTCTTCCAACTCTATCTGCTGCTGCTAAAAAAGAATAGCTACACATACATTACTAAATCTTGAAAAAAATCAGCAAGTCAAAATTTATTCCCACACCTAGTCTCCCTGGGACTCAGTTTCCTCATCTATAAAAAGAGGGAGTCAAATAAATGAGGTTTGGGTTTATGGCAGCTCTGCTATCCTATTACATCTAGGTTTTAAGTTCTTCACATTAGGAATGATGCTACTTGAACAATAGAATGAGTCTCAGACTTTTCCCTCATCTCTGCTCCTCCTCCTTTTCCCTCATCAAAGAAGATATTCCCTGTGTCTTTTGATCTTAATATTATTAAAATTGTACACCTTTTATGAAATTTCAGAGTGAGTAAGAAAGGATTAAAGTTTGGTTATGTGTTGCTGTGAGATGTTAGACAATACATGATAGTTTTGGGATTCAGCCTTTGAACTTGATTGTATTTATAGGTAGCATTTAAATATGTAAGAGAATTTGCTTATGAAATGTATATGTTTAGATAAGGAACCAAAAAATATCAGAGAAAAGGTTGAAAAATCCCCACCCAAATGAAATGATGAAACTGAGTAGAATTGTTGAAACAACCATTGTAGGGCTCTCTAAATTTATCAAAGGCATACAATAAATTGTCAAGTGTTTACTTAAGAAAAACTACTAAACATCTATAAGGACAGTGAGAGTCTGTGACATTTAGGCTGCATCCATTCCCAGCTACCTGGCATAGCAGCTCTATCATGACTGGGGCAGACTGTGAGAACACACAGCTACAACCCATAGAGGGCTGGCTTGATTTGGAGAAGGGTGGAGAAAAGCTACATGCCCATGGGCTTTGTAAAATGTAGCAGAGATTTCAGTATCAGTCTAGGAAGAGGAACAATACCTCTGCCTAAGGCCGTGGGACTGACTGAGCCAAGAAATAGATTAGCCAGAAATGTGATAGGGAAATGTGTGGAATAAGGCAGGTTTTGATAATAGCCCAGACATTTCTGGTGGTCAGGAAGGTTATGTGTCTGTTCAAGAGAGACAAGAAGAGACCTTAGCTATCTATTCATGGCTGAATGTGAGGTCTTCACAAGCAGAAAGTAAAAGCTGGAGCATGTTTGATAACTGCCTGAGCTTTGAAGACTTTCTGCAATTTACAGAACTATCAGCAAAAGGTTAAAATTTCAAGGTGTTTAGGCACAGCTTCTGACTAGTATCCTTATTGTTGCTGTTCAGTTGCCAAGTCATGTCCGACTTTTTGTGACCTCATGGCCTGCAGCACGCCAGGTTCCCCTGTCCTTCACTATCTCCCAGAGTTTGCTCAAATTCATATCCACTGAGTCATAGATGCTATCTCTCAACCATTAAGGTCTGCTCAACCCAGGAAAGCCAGGTTTAAAAATGGTTTTTAAAAAAGGATTTTTAAAAAAACCTGAGTGGAGACATCAGTGGTCACACAATGCAGGGTAGATAGATTCTATAGAATTAGTCCAACCAAGTCACTCAACAAATAAACAGTTAAAGCCATAGCATCTCCTGGGAATGATGAAATCAGAATCCAGTGAGCTATAATATATTATCTAAAATGCTCAGTTAAAGAAGCTGTGAAAAATGCAACATAATAGGGGAGTTGGTCAATAAACAGAAAAAAAGCATCAGTGAAAATTATCTTTGAGGGAATCCAGATGGTTAGCAAACAAAAAATTACAAAGCAGCTACTGTAATAAGTTTATTCAAATGAAAAAAGGAAATGATGTTTAGAGAATTAAAGGAAAATGTAACAACAATGAATCATCAAATAGAGTGCTAGTAAAGAGATTAAAAAGAGAAAAAAATTGAAATTCTGAGTTAAATGTACAATACAGTAACTTAAATTTAAATAATACAGCAGAGAGGTGCAATAGATGCTTTGAACTGGCAGAAGAATCAGCAAACTTAAGAACTGAGCAATAAACACTATACAATCTGAAAAGCAATGAAACACTGAAAAACAAAAATAATTAGTACCTCAGAGACCTGTGGAACAATATCAAAAGTGGCAACATGTGTAAAATAGAAATCCCAGAAAAAGAGGAGAGGGAACCAAGATAGGAATGAACACAAAAAAATATTTAAGGAAATAATAGCTGCAAACTTCCAAAAGTTATGAAAAAAATGAATCCATACATTCAAGAAATACACAAAATTCCAAGTATGGTAAAGACTAAAAGATCAAAATCTAGACACCTTATACTGTAAATATTGTCAACTAAAAAAAAAAGATGTACAACTTGAGAGTTGTGAGTTAAGTTTTATTTGGGGCAAAATGAGGACTGCAGCCCATGATCTCTGCATAGCTCTGAGAGATTGCTCCAAAGCAGCAGTGAGGAAAAGTCAATATATAAGGTTTTGGTGAAGGGTGAGTTCAATACCATGAAGCTCATTTTACAAAAGGGTGTTTGTTAGTCATGAGGGTCTGATATCACCATGAAGGGATTTAGTGCTTCTCTACATAAGAGGAGCTACAAGGACTGAGATCATAAAATTGGCTCCTAAAAACACCCAACTATCTAAAGACCTGTCCCACCAGATTCTCTGGAGCACAGGGTGCCTCACTCCACCTTGAACTCCTTCAAGGATTGAAAGTCAACAGCTATAGCAGCATGGGGTTCAGTCTCCATAGAGGCAGATGGCAAATGCCTCTGTTTTTCAGTCATTGGCAATGCTCTTGGTAAGTGCCAATTTGTAGTTGACACTACTAAAATCTAAAAATAGATTATCTTGAGCCACAATAAGAGTCATAGCTTATTTCTGATTAGAAACAATAGAAGACATGAAACAACAGGATAACATATTTAACATGCTGTAAAAAGAAGTTGACAAATAATTCTATATCCATCAAAACTATCCTTTTTTTTTTATTTACTTTATTGTGTTGGTTTTGCCATACATTGACATGAATCCGCCATGGGTATACATATGTTCCCCCTCCAAAACTATCCTTTAAGAAAGTGAATGTGAAATACTTTCCTAGGTAAGCAAATATGGGAAATATTCATTCCTAGCAGAAATGTCTTAAAAATAGTCCCAAGGGAAATCCTTCAGGTTAAAAGGAAATGACACTAATGGTAATTTGAATCGACACAAAGAAACAAAAGAGTGTTATTCATTGTCACGTAGTCTGCAGAAAATATTTGGCTCCATCATGTGTTATTCAGTTAGTAGTGCCAACAGTGACTTCATTCACCTTTTGGACTTAAACATCATCAGTTTCATTAATGTTAGTCAGAAATATAAGCAGAATAAATTCCCTACTAACCAGAAGTTCAATGACTTAGCAGTAGGAAAATTTTATTGTAATTTTTTTGAGTGGAGGGCCAAGAGTGAAATTTTTCTGAACAAAAAAAAAAATTGCTCTTCCCAAATCTTGGGTACTGAATGGATTTGAAAAGTAACTGTTGCTGCATACTTCATAATATTTATGACTAAATTCAACCTAAGACCACAAGAGAAAATAGTATATATATATATAACATACCTTGTGGTTAAATAATTTTGATGTTAAATTGTTTTAATCAGAAGTAATAGAAAACTGCATTATGCACTTCCTGTACCATCAAAAGTAAAAACAAATATTGAGTTTTTCATTTCCTCATGTAGTATGTATTTTTTCTGAGTTCAAACTAAAGTTACAGCAATATTTTTCAGGTCTCAATGAAAGGGCAAAAAAATTTCATAGTTCAAAACCCATGTCACTGCAATTGAGAAACTTTCACTTAATCCTCAAATGAAAATGATTAACCAGCAATGTAGTGACATGGTAAAAAGAAAATATTAAGAGAATAATCTAATAGAGTTCTCTAAATGCCTTCTAAGCAATGAATGTTTCCAATTAAAATCATGTACTTATGAGGCCACTCATAAAGAAGAGTCTCTTCGACAAGTAGTATTGTGACCTCTGAATGTTCACATGCAAAAAGTGAAGTTAAAACCCTACCTTATATTCTATACAAAAATTAACTTGACATGAACCAAACTAAAAGGAAAGACTAAAAGCATAAAACTCTTTCCAGAATATGTAGAGGTAATCTTTATGATCTTGAATTTGATGAGGAATTTTAGATATGACAGTAAAAGAATGAAAACAAAAGAAAAAAATATATTAAACTTTATCAAAATCAAACACTTCTATCCATCAAAGGACCTTATCAACAGAATGAAAATATAATCTACAAAATGGGAGAAAGTATTTGTAAACCATATATCTGATAAGGGTCTAGCACCCAAAATCTTTGGAGAACTCCTACAACCCAAGAACAGAATAGCAAAGTATACAATTTTAAAATGGGCAAAGGAATTGAGTAGACATTTCTCCAGAGTGGCTCAGTAAGTAAAGAATCTGCCTGCAATGTGGGAGACCTGGGTTTGATCCCTGGGTTGGGAAGATCCCCTGGAGGAAGAAATGGCAACCCACTCCAGTATTTTTGCCTGGAGAATCTCATGGACAGAAGAGCTTGGAGGGCTACAGTCCATGGGGGTCACAAAGACTCAGACATGACTGAGCAACTAAGCACAGCACAGCACAGCAAGTATACAGAGGGCTTCCCAGGCTGAGATAATGGGGAAATGGAATATGAGTTCTTAATGGATACACTTTCCTTTAATAATGATGAAATGTTTTGAACTAGACAGAGATAATGGTCGCAAAACATTGTGAATTCACTAAATGCCATGTTGAAATGGTTAATTTTATGTTATTTGAATTTTACCTCAATTCTAAAAAATTTACATGCTAATAAATTGGTCATACTTTTAGTAGGACCTATTTATGCAGAAAGAAATTTTCTAAGATGAAGTATATAGATTTTAGTCACAAATCAGTATTACCATATAAGTATTTATAATCAATTTTGATCATAGTGAGTAAATTCCTATGCAGGTTGATAAGAAGTCCAGGGTTCCCAAGGAAGAGAAAGGGGTCTGGGGCTCTCGAGGAGAAAAGGACAAACTTTTTTTTCTATTTGTCTTAGTCAATATAACAGTGTATCTTGCTCAAAGACATGTTTCTCCTTAACAAGAACTTTCTGACTAATCTTGTTATCTTCAAATGTTTATTATGGGAATGGGTCTGGTAAAATCTTTTTATTGTTAGTTCTAATCCTGTCATCTTAAAATGTAAATTGTGGAAGTGGGTCTAGTAAGATCTTTACAACCTTGAGACATTCTTTTGATTTATTGTAATAACCAATTGAAAAAGTACATAACTCCCTTTTCTAAGACTAATGAGAGGGGCACTCTCCATCACCCTTCTGATGTCTATGTCAGAAGCTTTCTGTCCCTTTTTCACTTTAATAAAATTCTGCTACACAAAAGCTCTTGAGTGATCAAGCCTGGTCCCTGGTCCCTGGTCCTGAAGCTAAATCTTCTTCTTTGGAAATCATGGATCCAACATCCTTCACTGTAAGCTGTCAATAGGAAATACAAATTTTTACCCCTATCAATAGGAAATACTAATTTTTACCCCAATTAAAAGAGTTATGTTCCCCCTCCATTCCATTCTTTTCATTAGTAGACCTGTACTGCAAAAGAAAAGAATTAACTAATATTACATTTGTATTTTGCTAACAAAAACATTGCAAAAATTTGTTTTCTTTCTTGTTGTGTTAGCTTATCAGTTTTTTATTTCTGCACAACAAACTACCACAAAATTAGAAGCTTAAAACAGCACTTATTTATTGTCCCAAAGTTCTGCAGGTCAGAAGCGTCAGTATGACATCACTGAGTTCCGCTCAGTCTCACAAGGCTGAAATCTAAGTGTCAGCTGGGTTACATTATCGTTTGCAGTTGAATTCCTATTCTAGTCTAATTCATATTGCCGGCAGAATTCAGTTCCGTGGTTGTAGGACTGAGGTCTTTGTTTTCTTGTGTCAACTACAAATTGGCACTTAACAAGAACATTGCCAGTGATTGAATAACAGGCATTTGCCATCAGCCCCTGTGGAGACTGAACCTCGAGCTGCTATAGCTGTTGACCTTCAACAATCCTTGAGACAGTTCAGGGTAGGGTGAGGCACTCTGTGCTCCAGGGAATCTGGTGGGACAGGTCTTTAGATAGTTGGATGTTTTAAAGAGAAGATTTTATGATCTCAGACCTTGTATCTCCTCATATCTAGAGAAGCACTAAATCCATTCATGGTGACATCAGACCCTCATGACTAACAAAAACCCTTTTGTAAAATAATTGCTTCATAGTATTGAACTCCCCTTTCACCAAAACCTTCCTTGTATATTCACTTTCCCCCTTTGAGCAGTCTCTCAGAGCTATCTGAGATGCTGCCTCCCGGGCTGCAGTCCTCATTTTGCCCCAAATTAAACTTAACTCACAACTCTCAAGTTGTACATCTTTTTTTAGTCGACATTTGTTAACTGTCTGGCTGGAGGTCTCTCTCAGATCTTCACTTCAGTTCAGTTCAGTCGCTCAGTCATGTCCAACTCTGCCACCCCGTGAACCACAGCACACCAGGCCTCCCTCTCCAAAACCAACTCCTGGAGTCCACTCAAACCCATGGCCATTGAGTCAATGATGCCATCCAGCCATCTCATCCTCTGTCGTTCTCTTCTCCTCCTGCCCTCAGTCTCTCCCAGCATCAGGGTCTTTTCCAATGAATCAGCTCTTCCCATCAGGTGGCCAAAGTATTGCAGTTTCAGCTTCAACATCAGTCCTTTCAATGAACACCCAGGACTGATCTGCCCCAGGATGGACTGGTTGGATCTCCTTGCAGTCCAAGGGGCTCTCAAGAGTCTTCTCCAACATCACAGTTTGAAAGCATCAATTCTTCAGCGCTCAGCTTTCTTTATACTCCAACTCTCACATCCATACATGACCACTGGAAAAACCATAGCCTTGTCTAGATGGACCTTTGCTGGCAAATTAATGTCTCTACTTTTCAATATGCTGTCTAGCTTAGTCATAGCTTTCCTTCCAAGGAGTAAGCGTCTTTTAATTTCATGGCTGCAATCACCATCTGCAGTGATTTTGAAGCCCAGAAAAATAAAGTTAGCAACTGTTTCTACTGTTCCCCCATCTATCTGCATGAGTGATGGGACCAAATGCCATGATCTTAGTTTTCTGAATGTTGAGCTTTAAGCCAACGTTTTCACTCTCCTCTTTCACTTTCAACAAAAGGCTCTTTAGTTCTTCTTCACTTTCTGCCATAAGGGTGGTGTCATCTGCATATCCGAGGTTATTGATATTTTTCCCAGAAATCTTTATTCCAGCTTGTGCTTCCTCCAGCCTAGCGTTTCTCATGATGTACTCTGCATATAAGTTAAATAAGCAGGGTGACAATATACAGCCTTGACATACTCCTTTCCCTATTTGAAACCAGTCTATTGTTCCATGTCCGGTTCTAACTGTTGCTTCTTGACCTGCATACAGGTTTCTCAAGAGGCAGGTCAGCTGGTCTGGTATGCCCATCTCTTTCAGAATTTTCCACAGTTTATTATGATCCACACAGTCAAAGGCTTTGGTATAGTCAATAAAGCAGAAATAGATGTTTTTCTGGAACTCTTGCTTTTTTGATGATCCAGTGGATGTTGGCAATTTGATCTCTGGTTCCTCTGCATTTTCTGAAACCAGACTGAACATCTGGAATTTCACGGTTCATGTATTGCTGACGCCTGGCTTGGAGAATTTTAAGCATTACTTTACTAGCATGTGAGATGAGTGCAATTTTGCAACAGTTTGAGCATTCTTTGGCATTGCCTTTCTTTGGGATTGGAATGAAAACTGACCTTTTCCAGTCCTGAGGCCACTGCTGAGTTTTCCACATTTGCTGGCATATTGAGTGCAGCACTTTTACAGCATCATCTTTCAGGATTTGAAATAGCTCAACTGGAATTCCGTCACCTCCACTAGCTTTCTTCATACTGATGCTTCCTAAGGCCCACTTGACTTCACATTCCAGGATGTCTGGCTCTAGGTGAGTGATCACACCATCGTGATTATCTGGGTCTTGAAGATCTTTTTTGTACAATTCTTTTGTGTATTCTTGCCACCTCTTCTTAATATCTTCTGCTTAATATCTTCTCAGATCCTAGAGGTTACCTTCTAATCCTAACCACAACTTGGAAACTTCTTCAAAGCCATGAATAGAATCACTGTTTGTTATGACTAAGTCTTATATGACATACCATAACCACAGAAATGACCATCCCAGTATTTTTGTCACATAATGAAACCTAATTAAATGTTGAAGTCTCATTCCTGTTACGGCCCTACACCTTAGTCAAGGAGAAGGCAGTATGTCCTTGGTATAAAGCAAGAGGCAGAAATCTTCAGGGCTGTGTTAGAATTCTACCTGCTTCCTACATGATATCCTCAGCGTAGCCTGTTGATCTGCAAAATCTAAAATATTTACTATCTAGCCCTTCACAGGAAAAAAAAAAAAAAACCAACTTGCCTACCCCTGATCCAGCTGTGTTCTTCAATGCGTGATTTCAGCTGCATATGCCTACCCTTGAAAGCATGTGCACTGGAGGAGGTGTGTGTAAACTCCAATAAAAAAATTGGACCATTTCTGTCAATTCAAACAAGAGTAAAAACTACCTCAGGTCTATACCTGCTCATCTAGTGTCTAGCTGTTCTCAGTTTTGTCCAGTATAAGCTCTCTGTCCGCACTCTGCATTAGCATTTAAGATAGAAAAGTGAGGGCTATGTCTAGATGTTTCTGAGCATCTCAGCTTCCTGTTTTTTCAACATCCTAAAAATCCATTTCTCCTCAGCTCCTTGTTTTTCTCAAGCAAATATATTGACTGTAATGTTCTCCCAACAATTTTAAATGCCTTCTGTTTCAAACACAAAATTTCTTTTGGAGTTGAGGTTGATTTCTGAACTGTGTTCTTTTCCATTATTTTTCTGTCCAACTCTGAATTGATACCATTCTGCTTCAACTATGGTAGCTGGTTGTTCCATTTTCCTGACAGGGTTAATTTCCTCTTGATATGCTTCTTTTTATGAATTCTTCTCATGTGGCTTATTTTGTGGTTTTGTTGTTGTTTTGACCACTTAAGTGAATGTATTTATCTCCACATTCTGGGTCAGGAAACTGAAGAGCAATGAGATGCAATGTCCTTCCCCAGGTATGTGTTAAAGCAAAGGTTAAATCTCAGAGGTATCATCCCCTTCTTGGGAGTTTTGCATTTATTTTGTATTTTTGTTTATGTGTCAGTTTTTTCTATTCCTTCTATTCCATTTGTTGTTTGTGCTTTCCCAGTATTTTGTAAAACCCTGCTTGAACTGTTTGAATGTCAGTTGTGATAAGTGTACCCCAGGGCGTTTGCTTGAGACAGCATCTAACACAAAGGATTCACGGTTGTATTATCACATCTCTGGGGGCTTTGTATTATGGTGGCAGTTGCAGAAGGCAAAAGTTAGAGTGTCTCAGAGAGGTGGTAACATTTAGAAGGCAGAGTCATGGGTCACTTTATCAAACTTTTTACTTGAAAATAATTTCCAGCTTACAGAGAAGTTTCCTGAATAGCGAAGAGCACACTCTTTACCCAGATTCACTTCATGTTACCATTCTGTTCCATTTGCCTTCTTTCTGTCCCTACATACAATGACTCTTTCCTGAATGTTGGAAAGTAAATTGCATACGTAATTGCTCTTTATCCCTAAATACTTCAGTGTGTATTTCCTAAGATGGAAATTCTTTTCTTCAACCACAGCATGGTTCTCAGCTTCAGTGAACTGAACATTAATATAGAAATTCTGTCTAATCTATTGCCTGCATTTCTTGTCAGTTTAGCCAACGATGTCTTATTGCATTGTTCTTCCTCCAATACGTAATCCCATCTAAAATCACATATCGCGCTGCTCAGTCGCTTCCGTCGTGGCCCGCTCTTTGCGATCCTGTGGACTCTAGCCCCAGGCTCTTCTGTCCATGGAATTTTCCTGGCAAGAATACTGGAATGGGTTGTCATTTCTTTCTCAAGGGGTTCTTCGTGACTGAGGAATCAAACCCTTGTCTCATGTGTCTCCTGCACTGCAAGCAGATTCTTTACTCCTGAGCCACTGGGAAGCCCTTAGGGAAGCCCTAAGATCACATATTATCTTATCATGTCTGGAATATACTATAATTTGCCAAAGTTCCCCAGACCTCTACTTTTATCACATTACCAGTTTTGTATTATAAAGTGTTTTTTCCCCTTTGGGGGAAAGATGGGGACATTCCCTCTAGGGAACTCAGTGAGCAGGCAGAGGGACCTCTCTCATCAGAGAAGTAATGGACCACCTTTCCCAGGATGTGGGATCAACAGAGACCTTAGTGCCTCAGTTCTTGCAGAGGAGCAAGATGCTCAAAAAAGAAAACCAAAAAAAAAAAAAAAAATGGAGCTGTTTGTTAAAGTAGATTTGTCCAAGGAGAAAAGGGAAGACATAGCAAGTTGCCTTGAAACCAACTAGGTCAGTGTCAGTTGTCCAGCAACGGTGTCCAAGGTGTCCTTCTTCCATCTCTCCTGGAGAGTCTGTGTCTCCCATAAGGGCCCACCAGCAGGTGGCAAGGGTGCCAGGTCCCACAGGCTGTTGTCACCACTGCCATCTGCTCTGTATCATGGGATGTGCCTTCCTCACTGAGCCCTAAAGTCTCCTTCCATCCGTGTAGAGCCTTCTCTGAAGAGAATAACCTGTTTTTCCTATCCCCCAAAAATGTTCTTTAAAAATATACTTGTTCAAATAGGAGAGTGATGTCCTCTGTGTCTGCTGCATTTGGAGTGAAGGTTTAGGCTATCCCGGTAGCTGATGCTCTGATAAAGGGAGCACCAGCTCCTAGAAAGCTCCTGCTTTGCCTCCAGAAGAGCCGGTTCTGGAGGGAAGCTGACAGTGGGATCGCACATCCATTACCATCCAGCATTTCTTCCTTTTCATTACTGAGAGACTCTATCCTTAAAATATTTTTTTCTCAAATTTATCATTTAAAAGTTTCACAACAAAGACATATAGTGAAAGTCTCTAAGAGCCTGTGAGGGTGAGAGATGCCTGAGTCCCAAGCCCAGTGCCGGCTCCCCAGCCCTTCACCCTCCACCCTGGCTCTCCGGAACTCTACACGGCGATGGGGCAGCTGGGGCCACATAGGCCTGCGGCGGCCAGAGATTCTCCATGAAGAGGAGAAGACGAGCACCTCACGAATCACCTGTGAGGATGCAGGCTGGGGAGGCTGGGCCCTGAGTCCGGAAGAGTTGGGGGAAATCTGTGTTTCTTAGTTAAAGAGCTGACTCCTTAACTCAGACCCCTTTCTCCTCCCGATGAAGACTAGGAGACGGGCACTCCGCGCACCGTTACCCTCTGCCGCTCTGCCTTCGTGAAGTGGAGAGCGGCCATGGCTTCCCGTTCCCCACTTGCACACGCTCCAGGAGCTGGATTTCCAGGGGGGTGTATATACATACATACGTGTGTGTGTGTGTGTGTGTGTGTGTGTGTGTGTGTGTGTGTGTGTGATTCATTTCCCTCTTTACACAAATGAAGACGTTTATCATTTGTATAGCCTCACTTCCTTTCCCAAGGCCAGAGAGGCTGCAAATGGCTCAGTGGGTGGACCATGACTGTCCACCTTGAGGTGAACTTGGCTGTGGACTGTTGGGTACAGTGGACCTGAGGGCAGCTGGGGTTGGGGAGGTGGCCTAAAGCAGTATCCTTTCTGTGTTCCTCTTTCCCCAAATGGGAGAACAGCAGAAGGGGGATAGGGAAGGTTTCAGAGGAAGTTTCCATGTAGGACAGGAGGTTCATCAGCTTGGACATCTCTTCACACGTTCTAGGTCCTCTGAGGTCTGTCTCCAGCCCTTGGATGGGAACTCAATTCAAAAGTAGGAACACAGAAATGGACCCAAGACTTAGGTCAAGTTTCCCTCCCCTCCCCAGTTGATAAGATAGCCCAGCTGTTAAGTGATTCAGGGATGGGAACATTTTCCTGAAGGTACTAGAAACGAACTATGAACTTGACCATGACATGATTCCCCTAGATGGAAGGAAGGCCCCGCCCCTTTAATCTCTGCCCGGTGCTTGGCGGCATATCTGCTCTGCAGGCCAAGGTTTGCCCAGTCATAGTGGCAGGAACACATCAGTGCAGTTACATGCTGGGCCGGGGAAAGCGAGACAGAGTGAAAAGAAGTCTGGGGACAGTGAGTGAGAAAAGAAGGAACAGATTGAAGAAGAGAAAGAATCCACCAACTGGCTGGAAGGAACCGAATGTCTCCATTTTCCTTAATGGATACTCCTCCCTTGTGATTGGCATGAGCTTGGTGCAACCTGACAGAATCCTTCAGAAACACCCTCACCTCGTGCTCCACAGGAGGGTCTTCAGGCTTCTCAGGGGGTGAAGGGTTGCTCCTACTCAGCACCCTGAAGTCAGTGTGGACAAAGACCCTAAATGCTTCTCACATGCACCCATGTACCCTGGGACAAAGGCACTGGGTAGTTTAGGGTAATAACTGCTGCAAAAGAAGTCTTCAAGGGTGGAAGACACCAAAGGGACAGAAGTTTTGTGGGTTGTTCCCATGGATAATGTGGGAGAAGAAATCCCAGGGCCTCCTGATGCCAGGCCATTGTTGGTCTTCATGCCCTGAGAGTTGAACAAGGCAGGGACATCCTAACTCTACCCCAACCCCTTCACCTTGTCCTACCTAATGAATCATAGGCCTAGACACAAATGGTTCTGCTATGTAAGTCTTTGCTTATTTCTCCTCCTCAAAGCACCTTTGCAGCTAAACTTAAGTAACCAAGAAGCTGGTCTTCTGATGGTGAGAACTCCCCTTACTCTACTGTCTTGTATTCCACATGGTCCTACGCATCTTGCCCATGAGACTGAGCCTCCTGAAGCAAGGATCTCATCTCTCCTATTCTTCGGTCAGTCATCTGCACCAGGTACACCCTGGTACAGAGTAAATGTTCAAAGTTGAGAACCTTTGCCTGATGGTCTGCTTGTTTCTACTCATCCAAGTGTGGGTCAGATGAGGACATCTGGGGCTGTAATCTCTACTGGCAGGCATGCCTGTTTCAATGCAAATGAAACAACCAGAGGAGAGTCCTCTGGCTGGGGTTTTGATGTGACACCGATAGCCAACTCTCGTGTTTCAGGTTCCTTTTTATCTAAACAGTGGTGTTCCTTGGAGGGCTAGGTACCTGTATCCTGAAATAACACCTGGATCTCCCTGAATTTCAATTTTATGACTGCTTTGCAGAGATGTCATGGATAGGGACAGGATCCCCGATTTTGAAGGGGTCTGATCTGTAGCCTCTCTAGCTCTCTGAGGCTGAAATCTCCTGGCTCTCTGCATCTCCTGCAAGAACTGTAACCTCGCTATGCAGTGATGACTGTCCTCATGGGGGAGGATGGGGGATCAGAGGCCCCTTGTATTACACGCACAGTCACTCAGAAGGAGTCTTATCTGTGGCTTTCACTTTTCATTTAGCTTCTTCTGCTCAGGTCAAAGAGATTAAAATTAAGGACTTCAGAGTGGAATCAAAATATTAACAGCCTTTTGTTTGTTTTTATGTTTCCCCTGACCTCTTCTGATGACAATTGAAGGTCAAAGAAAAATAAGCTCAGGCTATGGAACTTGGTTTGTCATTATTCTCTGTATGACCTTTGGCAAGGTCACGTCTCACAGTCACTGTTTTTTCAGCCACAAGATGGAAATATCAACTCACCCAGTGTGGTGCTTTAGTCACTAAGTTATGTCTGACTCTTGCGACCTCATGAACAGTAGCCTACCAGGCTGCTCTGTCCATGGGGATTCTCCTGGAAAGAATATTGGAGTGGGTTGCCATGCCCTCCTCCAAGGGATCTTCCTGACCCAGGAATCTGCTCAGGCAGATTCTTTACTGACTGAGCTATGAGGGAAGCCCAACTCACCCAATAGGTTGTTTTAAATGGAAGGGAAATCCAGTTATCACCTGTCCTCTTGTTTTGGGGAGCCTTTGTTTCAGTGGACTGTCTCTGTGATCAGCCAGCAACCACTCAGATGCAGATCTTCGCACCTCCTCCAGCTTCTCTAAAGGATCCACTCACGCAAGTGTCTTCTTCACTAGCAAGATTGATTTTGCCAAAGCTTTTGTAAGACTGAGGAGGATATTTTTATTACATATGTGATTTTTTTTCCATTTTCATTACTTGTTTTTTTCTCTCCTAAAGAGCATCAGTTGGACTGCCACAGGTCAAGGATGCTCATCAACCCCTTGTCCACAGAGGGACCAGTCCACCTGGTCACTCTGATTCCCTCTTAGGGAACTTGAGTTCTTTACCTTGACATTGTTAGGTACAATAGTTTTCTACCCTCTTAGGCCTTGAGAGCAAATCCCTGAGGCTCTGAAACCCTAAGGGACTAATGAAACAAATTTAAAAAATTAGGCTAGAGTCTTTAGTAGAAAGAGTAGTGTCCTTGTTGTAAAGAAAATTTTAAAATCACCCTGGGGGCAGACTGCTTAGGTTAAATTCTGCTTCTGCAGTTTCCTACCTTGTTGGGACAAGTTGTTTCCTCTTGGTAAATTGTAATTTCCCTGTCTCTAAAATAGGAATAAGAGATTTTACATTATACTGTTGTTGTTATGATTAAATGAGATGATCCCTAAAAAGAACTTAGCACAAGATCAGGCTCATAATCCCACAAATGTTAAGAAACAGATGTGTAAAATGCTGAATACACAGTGGACTTTCAGTAAGGAGAAGCTATTGCTATTTCATAGGCTTTTATGAGAGTCAGATGATGTCATGTTGTCATGAACATTAAAAGGATAGAGATTTAAGGCCCTTCTGGGGAAATATTTTGAATTGAATATGTGGCTGGGCAGAGAGCATTTCTCTACTCATTGAATCAGAACTGTCTGTGAAAAGGAACCATCCTGGATGGGGTTTGGAAATGTAAGTTTTCGTATGTGTCCAAGAACCTTTTAAATTTAGGAGGATGCTTCATCTTCCCCATATCATTTCTAAACCAAGGTGCCATTGTTCTTTTTTACTTATTAGGTAGCATGCTTTTGGTGACCTGCCATTATAGATAAGGTGAAGTGCCAGCCAGATTTCCCTTCATGGCAAGACATGTTGCCCCAGTTGTCAGCAGGCAGCCTCAGCTGATAGCTGCTCTGGGCTTTACGTCAGGGCAGGAGGACACACAAAGGCAGGCCCTTCTGAGTGACTGATCAAGGGAGGGGCTGGAGGATGTAGAGGCCCTGTTGTGCTGGTACTTCGGGGAACAACTCTGTAGGGCTGGGTTGGCTGAGGCTTTGTAGGGTCTATAACTCAGTTGAACTTCTCCATTTGCCCAATTCTTCTTCCACCTTTCTTCCACATGCATTGATCCCTGAAAAATATCCTGCAAGTTCAGTTCAGTTCAATTCAGTTGCTCAGTCATGTGCAACTCTTTGCCACCCCATGGCCTGCAGCACACCAGGCTTCTCTGTCTATCACCAACTCTCAGAGCTTGCTCAAATTCATGTCCATCAAGTTGGTGATGCCATCCATCCATCTCATCCTCTGTTGTCTCCTTCACCTCCCACCTTCAATCCTTCCCAGCATCAGGTCCTTTCCAATGAGTCTGTTTTTCGCATCAGGTGGCCCAAGTATTGGAGCTTCAGCTTCAGCATCAGTCCTTCCAATGAATATTCAGGACTGATTTCCTTTAAGAGACTGATTGAATCTGCTTGCAGTCCAAGGGACTTTCAAGAGTCTTCTCCAACATCACAATTCAAAACATCAATTCCTCGGTGCTCAGCTTTCTTTATAGTTCAACTCTTACATCCATACATGACTACTGGAAAAATCATAGCTTTGACTACATGGACCTTTATTGGCAAAGTGATGTCTCTGTGTTTTAATATGCTGTCTAGGTTGGTCATAACTTTCCTTCCAAGGAGCAAGCGAACCTGAAAACTGGACTTCATCTCTTTGTCTGCTTCTGGAGAACCCAAACTGTGACATATCATTATGGAACCTACCTCTTTGATGTCTTAAGGAACGTCTGGGGCCAAGCTAAACACTATGGGGTTTATAAAGGAAGTGTGTATGTTCTTATACTCAAGGAACACTATAAAGAGACAGAAAACACACACACATACACACACCTAAAATAACTAAATAATAATGCAGCATTGTTTACATGAGATTATGTGAATTTGTGTGATTACATAACAAGATGAGACAAAGAAAACCTATTTACAGAGAATTAACAGTAAGACTGGGTAAGTTCAGGGATTTTTCAGGCTTGTGTGGGCTCTTAAGGTTGAGGGGAATTGGAATAAGCATTCTAATGTATAATTTGAAAAATGTTTTCCCTTTTAGAAGGAAATAGGCAGATTGGCCTTCTCAATTCGTGATAAACAAACAGATTAAATTCAGCTATTAATCCCCAGAGTCCTTGCAGTTCTTTCAGAAATTGCAAAATCAGGGCCTGGCAATCACTGGGACCACAGCAGGATGGAGGAGCCATGCACGTTTTAATACCGCTGACCTGGCAGCTTAAAGGGTCATCATGATGTATTGGGCACAGAACATGTTGGGCAGCCTTAAGGAGATTCTGGAAGGTGGTAGATAAGAAGGTTTGCCAAAGACAAAGTATGTGCTCATTATGGTGCTCCAAACTTGCCTCCCAGACAACTTTGCATTCCATTTTAAGTGTCAGATGGCAGGGCTTCCGTCAGCGCAAACCCTGGTTTCCCTTAATACATGCATGATTGGGGAGTCTACCAGGCATCTGTGTGGTGGACAAATAAAAGAGCTGAGCACAGGCAGAAAAGCATATCTTCCGTGCTGCCTTGCTCATTCATTCATTCACTCATATGGCATTATTTATTGAAAGTTTATTATGTGCCAGGAACTACGTTGAGCACTGCCCTCAGAGCTTAACAGGGGTTCATGGGAACAAGAGACTATAAAAAATAATATCAATACAAACAGAACAAAATGGGGGGAAGTCTCTGCAAGACAGGCAGGTGGGAAGAGCTTTTCAAAACAGAAGACAAATAAATGGCAATCATAGGACCAAAAGGAGTTAACCAGGTGGAAAGGTGACAGGTGGGACGAGAGGATGTAATTTTAGGCTAGGAGACTGGCGCATGTGGAGGGAGCCTGGGGCAGAAGGTAGCACTGCTTATTTGCAGAACTGCAAAGAGGCCAGCTGTCTAGAGTTGATCAGAGGAGGGAGCAGGTAACTCAGGTGAGGAAGAAAAAGGCAGGGCATGCACAGAAGTTTGAATCTTGACCCAAGAGCAAAAGGAAGCTATTTCAACTTGAATCATGATCTGATTAAATTTAAAAGCACATTCTTCCTGCAGGATGAAGAAAAGTTGCTCCCAGATAACTTAACCAAGGCCCATGGAGGACTAGTAATGATGGAGACTTTTTTTTTGTCTCGTTGCCTTTGTTCCCTTTGTCTAATCTTTCTCTCTTTATGATGGACTCCAGCATCTGCCTGCAATGCAGGAGACCCAGGTTCTATTCCTGAGTTAGGAAGATCCCACGGAGAAAGAAATGGCAGCCCACTCCAGTATTCTTGCCTGAAGAATCCCATGGACAGGAGACCCTGTCTAGCTACAGTCCATAGGGTTACAAAGAGTCAAACTTGACTGAGTGACAACATTTTCACTAGCCTCAGAACTGCACTGCAGAGTTTGCTACTGTGGGTATATACCACTGAAACCCATGATGCTCTAAACTATGTTTTGGGGAAAGCACATCAAATGTGAAGGAGTACATCAAAAAAGAACATGGGCATTGGTGCCAGATACGTGACAGGTTGAATTCTGAAAACTTGTTTCACCTCCCTGGGTCTCAGTTTCTTGTTCATCTTTAAAGAAAATTAAGCAACATCTAATGCCACTCTCCTTTTATAAGAACGGCGAAGAGACATGAGACAAGAGATGACTTAGAAGCATAGTATTTTCATAAAAATAGTACCATTTTCTTTACAAAGTATTAGCATTAAATAATAAGGAAGACAGGCTGAGTGCATTGGTGAGAAGTAAGAAGCACAGAATCTAAAAGAAAAGACATGATTTTTCTATTTTCAAGCACATATGGTTAGAGCAAGTAGAGAAAAATTTATTCTCAGGGGTATGCTACAGAATTTATTACATAGCAAAGCGCATACCTCGGAAGAATGCCATCAGAGGCTCTCTTTGGGTCATTGAGTGGCTGTGGGGAATGCATGTCAGCTTACAGGGAGCCTTCAGAGAAGGGCAAAGGTCCTTGCTAGTGGCAGGAAAGGAAATTTGTTCCTAAGAGGGAAAGAGGAGAGGGTGGGGAGAGAGGAGGGGAAAAGCGGGGGCAGGGGAGGGCAGAGGTGGCAGAAAGCTTTGCAGGACACAGTGTATGCTCTCCCCTTTGACCCTCCAAATGTTCAGTAAGGTGACCTAACTCACAAAATGGGAGTAGCTTTATTTCCCTGGAAAGAGGAGAACAGGCCAACCCCACAATGGCCGCAGACCTCAAGACAGAAGTCACCAGGAGGAAGCAAGCTCCTGAGCACTCCTAGGAATGTTGGTGACACTTCAGCCCTCCCAGAGCCAGGGAACCAGTTGTTTAAACAAGGGCTGGTTGTTCTCCAAAAGGCAAGGGAGCTTCTACCATCACCTTGGTCATAAGAGAAAGCAAACACAAAGGTTGTTACAGGGGATGTTTAGATGAACCAGCATCCTGGATATGAGCACATTTTGGAAAACTGCCAACTTACAGTAGACCACTTTTTTTTTTAATTGCAGTACAAGTCACATAATATAAAACATGCTATTTAACTATATTTAACTACACAGTTCAGTGCATTCACTTTGTTGTGTAATTCTCATTATAATCCGTCTCCTGAATTTTCACCTTCCTAAACTGAAACTCTGTCCACATTAAACACTAACTCATCCCCACTGGTATCTCCCAATGTATGTTCTAACTCTATGAATTTGACTATTCTAGGTACCTTGTACAAATGAAATCAGACAAATACTTTTTGATAGACCAGTTTTCTTATGCAGACTACACTTAAAGTCATTTTCTCAACATAATATTTTTTTTTTCTTTTTTGGCAAACTCTCTCTTCTCAGAGCAGGGAAATTTGCTTTCAGCCCAGTTCCTTCTCCAGGCCATGTGATTCTATTATATATGAAACTAGAAAGGCTTTGTTATTCATTCACCAAGCTGTGTCTGACTCAGTGACCTCATGAACATCAGCATGCCAGGCTTCCTTGTCTTTCACTGTCTCCCAGAGTTTGCTCAAACTCATGCCTACTGAGTCAGTGATGCCATCCGACCATCTCATCCTCTGTTGCCCTCTTGTCTTCCTGCCCTCAATCTTTCCCAGCATCAGAGTATTTTCCAGTGAGTTAGCTCTTCATATCAGGTAGCCAAAGTATTTGAGCTTCAGCTTCAGCATCAGTCCTTCCAATGAATATTCGGGGTTGATTTTCTTTAGAATTGACTGGTTTGGTCTTCTTTTTATTTATTTATTTATTTATTTTTTATTGTTTTTGCCATACAATGTCATGATATCACCATGGGTTTACATATGCTCCCCCTCCAGAACCCCCCTCCCTCCTCCCTCCCCCCGGGAAATCTCGCTGCACCAGCCCCTAGCATCAATCCTGGGCTGGCGATTGATTGACATATGATAATTAACTTGTTTCAATGTCCTTCTCCCATATCATCCCACCCTTACCCTCATCCACAGAGTCCACGAGTCTGTTCTATACATCTGCGTTCCTTTTGCTGTCTCGCATGTTGGGTTCTCATTATCGGATCATGCTGAAGGCCTGCTTCCTAGGCTACACACGGAGGACTAGTTCCTTGTTTGCGCCTAGGGGAAAGTCCCCGGACCTTGGGCAGAGAGTGCCACGTGCCCGTGCACGTAGATTTCCCTGCGTCTCACCACTAAGCCCGCTAAGAAGCGATCCTGCGCTGGTTTGATCTTCTTGCTGTCCAAGGAAATCTCAAGAGTCTTCCTCAGCACCACAATTGGAAAGCATCAGTTCTTCAGCTCTCAACCTTCTTTATGGCCCATCTCTCACATCCATGTATGGCTACTGGAAAAAATCATAGCTTTGACTGTATGGATCTTTGCAGGCAAAGTCTCTGCTTATATTCATTCTTTAAGAGGTTCTCAAAATAAAAGGCAGTACAGCCTTATCTAGGGAGTAGCCAGCAATGAACTCACTGACATAAATGGATCGAAGGATGGGAATTCACATTTCCTGCTGAGCAAGAGGGCTCTCAAAGAAGGAAGACATTTCTGTATGATATTTTCAGATTTGCTTTTCAGAGGGGCATTTTAATATTGTAAAGTAGTTAAGGACACTGACTCTAGAAACTAACTTCATAGATTCAGATCCTGTTTTTCCCACTTGCTACTGTGTGACCTTTTGCCAATCTGTTAACCTTCCTGAGCTTTAGCTTGAACATCCATGAAATGGGCGTGCCTACCTTGTAGAGTTACTGCAAAGGTTAGACGTATATGAGTCCTTAGCATAGTGTCTGCTGCTGCTGCTAAGTCACTTCAGTCATGTCTGTCTCTATTTGAGCCCATAGACGGCAGCCCACCAGGCTCCCCCATCCCTGGAATTCTCCAGGCAAGAGCACTGGAATGGGTTGCCATTTCTTTCTCCAATGCATGAAATGAAAAGTGAAAGTAAAGTCACTCAGTCGTGTCCGACTCTTAGCGACCCCATGGACTGCAGCCCACCAGGCTCCTCCATCCATGGGGTTTTCCACAAGAGTACTGGAGTGGGGTGCCACTGCCTTCTCTGAGCGTAGGTCTGGCACTGCACAAAATACTTCATGAATGTTATCTGCCTGTATTTCTGTAATTATTATTATCTTTAATATTTGGGCCCTTTGTCATTGCTACCCAGGGCTATAATTAATTTTTTTTAAATTTTAAGAACACAATTTCTCACTAATTTGGTTGGTATAAGCCAAGCCAAACTTTAAAGAACATGAGTTCGAAGTTATGTATTTGACATTTTTCATTCTGATACTTATTTTTATTAGTTCTTTCCTGTCAAAACAGTGCCATCAAAACATACCTGTACTATCGTCACCTTCCACTAAGGCAAAAGGAGCAACCTATTCAACTGAATTTTTTAATGGCTGATAATAACACATCTACAGAATGACAGACATAATGTTCATTCTTAATTCAAAGGCACGGGTTAATGTGGACAAAAGACATAAGTATGTATACCATACCTAGAAAGACATTAAGCACATTCACCTCTTGTCTTTAGTTCTGCTTGTACTTAGTTGTATGATCATGAGAAGGTCACCCAGCCTCTCACGTACTCTTTGTCTTTCTTTGCTCACTAGTGAAATAACAGTAAATGACATTGTCTGGGGCCATTTTTGTTTTAAGATGTGTGCAATTCATATTTCATTTCGAAAACTGTAGAGGATTTTCTAGATTTGGATCTGCAATTGAAATGTATGGGGAAAAATAACAGAGCTGAAAGGCAGTGTTCTGAGTCCAGTGCTTCTGACTAAATTCTTGACTTTATTCTTTTATTATTATTGTTATCTACTTATTGAAGGATAATTGCTTTACAGAATTTTGTTGTTTTCTGTCAAACCTCAACATGAATTAGTCATAGGTGTACATATATTCCCTCCCTTTTGAACCTCCCTCCAACCTCCTTCCCCATCCCACCCCTCTAGGTTGATACAGAGCTGCTGTTTGTTTCCTGAGCCATACAGCAAATTCCCATTGGCTATCTATTTTACATACAATAATGGAACTTTCCATGTTATTCTTTTCTAGTTTATATTTTTTAATTGAAATATTGTTGATTTATAGTTTCAATTACAAAGTGAAATGATTTAGTTTATATATATATGTGATTTAGTTTATATACATGTATATATATATGTGTATATATATATTCTTTTTCAGATTTTTTTCCATTGTAGGTTATTATAAGATATTGAATATAGGTCCTTGTGCTATACAGTAGGTTCTTAATTCCAATTTATTCCTTTCCCCTTTGGTAACCATAAGCTTGTTTTCTATTCCTGTGAGTCTGTTTTTGTTTTGTAAATGATTTCATTTGTATCATTTTTGGATTCCACATATAAGTGGTATCATAAGATGTTTGTCTTTCTCTGACTTATTTCACATAGTATGATAATCTCAGTGTTGCTGCAGATGGCATTGTTTCATTCTTTTTTTATTACTGAGTAGTATTCTATTGCATAAATGTACCACATCTTTATCCATTCATCTGTCAATGAACATTTAGGTTACTTGCATGTCTTGACTTTTGTAAATATTGTTGCTATTAACATTGGGGTGCATGTATCTTTTAAAGTTAGTTTTCTCTTTGACTTTATTCTTGACAGAACTGTTTCTTCATTATTTATAACATAAAATGCTCCAAGACATTTCATATTGTATGCTAAGTTGACTCAGTCGTGTCCAACTCTGTGCAGTCCTAAGGACTTCAGCCTGCCAGGCTCCTCTGTCCATGGAGTGGGTTGCTGTGCCCTCCTCCAGGGGATCCTCCCAACCCAGGGATCAAATTCAAGTCTCTTAAATCTAACCTGCATTGCCAGGCAGGTTCTTTACCACTAGCGCTACCTGGGAAGCCCTAGAAAGACATTTCATAGGTTTGTCAAACAAAGGGTTCTACGAACAAGTCCCTTTACTGTAGAAAACCCCAGAGAGTTAAAATGCTGATGTACACTATAACAATTCTTGCAACTTTCCGGCAGCTTATTTGACAGAAAAAAAGAGCCATTTCTTTTTCCCACAGCGGCTCTTGTTTCATGGAACACCCATTGAAAAACATGGAACCAGGTAACCAGCCAAGTTCTTCCTGACCTCGATAGCCCTAAGCTCTGTGACCCTGGGGTAAGGTAGCAGTGAAAGTGAGAGAGACACGGATCTCAAACCACGGATCAATGCAGCATTGTTCAGTGTCCGTAGGAGAGCAGTAATCCTCTCAAAGAGTTAAAACTGCCTTCCCCTGAGACGGAATCCACAGGTCGGTAGGAGCTTTGGTTCTGAAGACACTGTCCCTTCTGTTTTATTAAGGCTTGGAGACAGAAAGATAGAGAAAACATTGTACAATATTATAAGCCTCTGTTCAGTGGCATCTGCTATAATTCAGGTAAAAGCGATCTGGAAAATGGAAACTTTAAAGAGCACTCTTCAGGAGAACTGGACAAGGCTATTGAGTGCACTTCTCCTCTCTAATGCTGATAATAATCTGTGAGGATCTCCTCTTGCTCTCCCAGATGAGTTTCTCTAAGTTTCAAAGATGCTCATTCCACAACAGCTTGAAAGGGTAGAAAAAATGTCCACCACTGAAATTGTTTGGCTTGAAATAAGATCCTGAAACTCAATGTGAGGAAAAACTACCTCTAACAGATCTTATTCAACAATAAAAATTAGAATTGCCTAAAATCACAATAATGTTTCATAGTAAGTATTTTATGAACAAATCAATAGTCAAGTTTTATCTTCGTTAAAAATTTGGTGATGAAGGTATTAAAAAGCTTGTCCTTTAAACACATTGATGAATGAAATTGAATTATGAATAGCAGAAGTAAAAAGACCTTAGAAGATGGTCTAGTTTGCTCTCTCCCCTTCTATAAAAGAAGAAATCAGCCCAGAGAGGGAAAATAACTTGCACAAGGTCACATAAATAAGTTAGTGTTGGAATCCAGGTTAAAAATCTTGAATCTCCATTCTCTCTTTAGGCTGTACTAGATTTGCCAGGCATGGATCTGGGTATTTTATCTTAAAAAATAAGACAAGCTTTTGTTTTAGAATCCTCACTCTGCTATGGAAATGTAGACATTTAAATCTTTGAGGAGTTTACTAGTACCCCTTTAAGAATAATATCATGCACAATTACCTCTAATAAGCACAGTAGCAATACTGCTTTAATGAAATGCCACCTAGTGGAGTTTTGGAGTCAAGACACAGTTCTTCCATGCATCCTTCTACAAGCGAATTACCTTTCTTAGACTCCTATTTTAATCAATATCATTATCTCCCTGAGTGCTATGTGATTAAAAATAACACTGAAAATTGTCCTACTTCCAGAGCACAGCAGGAAAGATGAGATTGCACAAAAGTAAGTTGGTTCACAAGAAAGACAGTATCTGAGGTCAAACTGAAAACCATGAAGCTAAGTGGCCTTCAATCGCCAAGCCCTGTTGGACTATAACAGAAAACAAAAGAAGAATCAGAAGAAAGTTTGTTAGGCTATCACCTCTCCATGGCATGAGGCATCCAAGTCTGCATGGAAGGTAGGGATTGGAAAGGGGGGGGGCTGTCTATTATGAACAGCCTACTAGAAAAACTTTCCTAAAATCAGAAAACCTTGGGATGAGGAAGCACCTAAAATGCTGTCTCGTCTAGCTCGCTGACTGGTGAGATTCTCATATATCCACCCAGATTGGAATGTGTGTGCAGCCCATCATGCAAGAATGAATGGGTGGATCTGAAAAGTTCCACGTGGAAAACTAATAACAAACAGTTCATGGATATCAGGCAGGCCGATTTCCACTCACAGAAAGAACTGTCGAAATCTGAAGTGTCCAACATGAAATGAAAAGACGATTGCTGGAGGGATGGATAAGCATAAATCAGGACTGTTCTATTGGTTGTGGAGTTTAAAGAGGCTTAATATTAACCCTACAGAGAACTAATACTTAAAAAGAATTGGAGTGAACTATTCTGAATGGTGGAAGACTTGGGAATGTATCTCAGATTACTTCTCTGATTAATAGACTCTGAAAAGGAGATTTGGTGGCAGGATATTGATTGACAAGTGCCCTCCAGACCACCTTCAGGGGAGTGAAGGCAGCAGGCCTGGGCCAAGGGAGGTATTCTACAGTAATGCACAAGCAGGAAAGGCCCCCTCAGATCTTCTGGGGATATCTGCAATCAGATGGCCTTTCCGAGTTGTCCTGCCTTGTAGTAAGGGCTTTTATGTAACTGCTAATTAGCCCTGGTTTTGGACTGCCCCAGGGGAATAGGTGTGCCCTTGGATTAACAGCCCTCTTTTTATATACACATATAAATTTATTTATTTTTAATTAAAGAATAATTACTTTATTGTGTTGGTTTCTGCATGTATCAACAGGAGTCAGTTACAGGTATACATATGTTCCCTTCCTCTTTAACTTCCCTCCCATCTCATACCCCTTCCCACCCCTCTGGGATGTTTCAGAGCTCTGGTTTGAGTTCTCTGAGTCATACAGCAAATTCCCATTGGCTATCTATTTTATATATGGTAGCATATATGGTTCCATGTTACTCTCTCCATTCGTCTCACCCTCTCCTTCCTCCCCTGCACCCATGTCTATAAACCTGTTCTCTATGTCTGTGTCTTCATTGCTGTACTGCAAACAGGTTCATCAGTACCATCTTTCTAGATTCCGTATATACACAGACATGTATATATATACATATGTGTTAATATACAATATTTGTTTTTCTCTTTCTGACTAACTTCACTCTGTGTAATAGGCTCTAGGTTCATCCACCTCATTAGAACTGACTCGGATGTGCTCCTTTCTATGACTAATATTCCATTGTATATATGTACCAGTTTCTTTATCCATTTATCTGTCAACGGCGTCTAGGTTACTTCCATGTCCTAGCTATTGTAAATAGTGCTGCAATGAGCACTGGGGTACCTTTGTACCTTTTTCAATTTTGGTTTCCTCAGGATATATGCCTAGTAGTGGGATTTGGGGTCATATGGTAGTGTTATTCCTAGTTTTTTGAGAAATCTCCATACTATCTTCCATAGTCAACAGCCCTTTTTTTGAGAATAATTACCAGAGAGGAACTCACTGAGAGCAGTTAGCAGCTAACACTGGGTGACTTGGCTCTGAGGAGGCTGTGGACAGCACATGACAGCATCCACTACAGCCAGCTCCCCCCATCTCCCTAGAACCCAACCAGGAAGTTATTCTTGTCATCCTCCAGGGTTAAATAACCTTTAACCTGGAAGTTTTTGTAGGAGAGTATTCCTCAAGTCTTTGTTTTCTACCTACGTGCTTTAGCATATACTTCACAGAAGTTTGCATTAGAAACCTGATTTGTTCTTTTCTGATATTTGTCATGGAAATTTGGCCTCACTTTGAGTTTTAACCTCTCTAAAATCTGTCTTACTTCTTAATCTCTAAAACCCCTGTAATAATAGTATTGCCTTTCATGAGTTGTTATGGGGATTAAATGAAATAATAACTGTGAATTAGCACAGTGTCTCTAATTCAAAGTAAATAATATGCTATCATTATTACCAAAAGAGAGAAAGATTCGTATATATCACAGAAACACAGGCTCTTTCTCTTTCCCTCTCTCTCGGCCCTTTAACCTCCAGTGTCCTTGTCTGAACCAGTGACTCTCAAAGGCCCTCAAGACCCATTTTGGAGGTTCAGGAGATCAACATTTTATAATAATACTGGCATTAACTGACTTTTCACTTTTATTCTTTCTTAAATATAAAATGGAGTTTTCCAGAGGCCACATGATGTGTATTATTAATGTGCTGATGTTATCAGCTTATTATTGCTATTTTTAAAGAAACTCACAAGTTAACTTCTTTATAAAATTTCTAATATGATAACTAATGGTAGATATAACCCATATGAACAATAATTTTTACACATGTGAAGAAATCCTGGGACTAAAATATCCGGGAACCACTGTCCTGGAAAAGCTTTGTCTCATCCTTTTAAATCTATCTGCCTGCCCACACACTTACCGCAAGCCTGCCTGGTGGCCTGCCTGATTAATATTTCAAGGTGGATCTCCCTGTTTTTAACTGAGATCTATTCAGGCTTTCCTGGTGGCTCAGTGGTAAAGAACCCTCCTACCAATGCAGGAGACATGGGTTTGATTGCTGGGTCAGGAAGATCCCTAGGGAAGAAAATGGCAACCCATTTGAGTATTCTTGCCTGTGAAATCCCATGGATGGAGGAGCCTGGCGTGCTATACCTGGAGTTGTAAAGAGTCAGACATGACTTAGTGACTGATCAACAACAACAATTCAGGATATAACCTGGGAGATGGGGGCGTGCGATGGGGTCAGAGAGTAAGTGCATGATATGCTTTGCCATTTGTTGTTGTTGTTCAGTCATTAAGTCATATTTGAAACTGTGCAGCCCCATGGTCTGTAGCACACCAGGCTTCCCTGTCCTTCACTGTCTCCCAGAGTTTGCTCAAACTCCATTGAATCAGTGGTGCCATCCAACCATCTCATCTTCTGTTGTCCCCTTCCTCTCCTGCCCTCAATCTTACCCAGCATCAGGGTCTCTTCCAATGAATCAGTTCTTCACATCATGTGGCCAAAGTATTGGAGTTTCAGCTTCAGCATCAGACCTTCCAATGAATATTCAGAGTTGATTTCCTTTAGGATTGACTGGTTTGATCTCCTTTCTGTCTAAGGTGCTTTTCCCCTTAGGGACAGTCAAATGGGAGGTCTGAAATATTAAACAAGGTGCCAGAGAACTGGACGCTATAGTTAAAAACCATGCAGAAGATGCTGAGTGGACTCAAAAGGATCACAAATTGACTGATGTCCTGCTGCTCAGTTGCTAACTATGTATTAGGAGGACAGCAGAACAATGTGGATTCCATCATTATCATGTGAGGCTTTCTCATAGACATGACTCATACAAGTCAATTTGACAACGCAACAGAAAATTTCAGCAAGGCAGTTTCAAACTGTCAGAACTTAGGGAAAGAGTAACTCTGACAATGTTTGCACACACTTTAGTTTCTTCCCTCCAGCCCGGTGAGCTCTCAGGATAAGGAGGGGACACAAATAGGGGGCACAGGGATGCTGTGTACGTAAAGGGACAATTTCATGGGGAAGGGAAAGCAAAAACCGGTAATAAATAAAGGTCCTCCTCATTCCATGTGACAGTCCCGCAGCAGCTCTGAGCTTCTCTCAGTTTCCCTCCCACGAGCCCCAAGAGGTAGAGATGGCCACCCACACTCTACAGATAAGAAACTTGCGGATGAAAGCGGCTTAAATGACTTGCCTAAGGCCACAGCTCAATTAGATGACAGAACTGGGTTACTCTCCCACGTCTTTCTGCCACAAAACAGAATACTTTGCTTTTTGTGTGCCAGAAAGATTCAGTTTTTAATTAATTTGAATGTTTATTTACTGCCTAAATAGGTACAGAGTTAGAATCAGTGGGGTCTTCAAAGATGTAAATCTACACCTACCTTTGCAGGTAAAGGTGCAAAGGTGCTCACAAAGGAACCACGGGACTGGCTGAGAGCAGTCAGCCTGCAGAAGCCATGGAGAAGTCATGGAGTCCTGCAGAGGCACAGAGGTCGATGGAAAGAAAGGCCATTTCTGCGGCGTTGCTGCTGGCCATTCACACGGCATTTCACAAGCAACCTCTTTTTCCATCCCACAGGTAGAGAAGGTATAATGATTGTCTCTACTTTATAGTCAAGTAAACAGAGGCCTGAAGGGATGAAACACTTTGTCCAAAGTATGCAACTTGTAAGTTCTAGTGCTTGTATTCAAATCCAAGTCTGCATGAACCATGAAGCTCCAGGCTGCTCTCAGTCCCACTACTCGTGGGCAGATCTAATCTTCAGGAATTGGGAAGAACCTTGTATGAGAGGTTCCTCATGAGAGGATATTCAGCAGTCTCTGATGTCCTTGTCCACCCCTCACTTAGAATTATCTCTTCCCTCTATGCAGTGAAGTCTAATGGCCAGGATGTGGGTGTCATAGATGGGATAAGAGACTCTCCAAACTGGTATTAACTGTTTGCCTGCAGAGGGGCACTCTGGATGGGGGACTTGGGGTATGAAAGAGTTTTATCATTTACGGGATAGCACATTTATGTTTTTATTAGCATACTGTGTACAAGTGTTACTTCTTCAATTAAAAGAAAAGCTAGTTACAGAGAGAGGGGATGATAAGTGAAGGAAGGAAAAGAGGAAAGCATTTTGAGATAGAATTAAAGGATGCATAGGGTTTTAAAAGAAAAGGGGATATGACATTCTAGGAGGCAGAAACTTGAACCAAGTCCGTGAGATGGTGAGAGGAGCTGAATCATGCCCCAAAATTCATATACTAAAGCTCTAATCTCCTATACCTCAGAATATGACTATATCAGAGATAGGGTCTTTAAAGAGATGATCAAGTTACATGAGGCCACTAAGGTGGGGTCCTGATCTAATATGAATGGTGTCCGTATAAGAAGAGGAAGAGACACCAGGGATTCCTGTTTACTGAGAAAAGGCTGTGTGAGGACACAGTGAGAGGGCAGCCATCTGAAAGCCAAGGAGAAAAGTCTCAGGAGAAACCAAACCTGCCAGCACCTGTATCTTGGACAGCCAGCATCTTAAGCTCTAAAACTGTGAGGAATAAATTTCTGTTGTTTAAGCCACCCAGTCTGTGGTGTTTTGCTATAACAACCTGAGCAAACTAATACAGATAGCAAAGTACAATGTGAGACTCTGAAGTGGCCATGGTAATGGAAGATCAGGAAGGATTATGGAGAGATAAAGTAGCAAAAACAGGGCAGATTGTTCAGAGCTTCATATGTCATTAAAGAAGGTCAGATTTTCAAACTAGCAGTGAAGAGTAATAAATAAAGGGGAAAAAAAGAGATTTCTCATCTACAGTTCCTCACCTCTTGAAATATTTGTAGCAGAAGAAAATCTGCTAAGATTTTTTAAATAACATTTTCTTTCCCTAAGCAAATTAATGATTTTCCATACTCTAATTGGTGCATTTCTTGTCCAGTTCTTTTTGTTTCTCTCTTGATGCTGTCTTCTGCCTTATTTCTCTATCCCAATTTTACTCTAAGTTTCAAGTTTCTGAGGATTATGCAACAGCAAAAGCATACTACAGCTTTGCTAACCAGAAGAATATCCAAGGAGGAGAGCTGCCTGTATGTCTTGTCTAGTCCTCTTCATTCACGTATAAACATAGTGAGGTCCAGAGAGGGAAGGGACATCACAAGGTCACAAGGCACCTCTGCAATCCAGTGCCCTTCTCATCTGTTCATTGCACTTGGTTCATCACCTATTTGCCTGCTCAGTTCATTCCAGGGACCATTTTTGCTGAGGTTAGAATCCGCAAACAGGTCATCTTTTCTGTACATACAGAAAGTATCACTCCCCTGCATGCAGGCAACAGGGTAGCATGCACACAGACCGGCCTGAGGTCACACATCCCAGCCTGGCCAGAACTGATCCCATGCTCCTCATCTCTGCAGGGCCCTCATGCACCTCGGTTTTCTTCACCCTGCAGGTCATTCAGCAGGAAATTCTAGATGGGAAAACAGAAACAGTGTCCTATTGCTGTACCCATTTCTATACCCAAACTGGCCACCTTTATCCCAGAGGCTTTCTGTAAGAACATGTAAAGGTCCTTTCTGTTCTCCTCTCAGCTCTTTCTCCCTGGCAGTAGACTAGAGTCAAGGTCTGGTAAGAGTTGCATCAGACTTTAGCAAATAACTTA
Source organism: Antilocapra americana (assembly GCA_007570785.1). Classification (NCBI taxonomy): domain Eukaryota; kingdom Metazoa; phylum Chordata; class Mammalia; order Artiodactyla; family Antilocapridae; genus Antilocapra; species Antilocapra americana. The sequence goes on from ML660765.1 coordinate 35,018,318, forward strand.
TACTTTAGTCTCCAGCAAACAGTCCTCTGGTTCTGCTTAAATTTCAAATGACAAGCTACTAATGGAAGGAAAAAAAATTCTCCATTCTCAGTCAGCTGTTTTAAAGTTGTATTTTTAATGTAACCATTATAATCCAGGGACCCAGGTGGTTCAGTCACAGAGAGACTTTATGTTAAAAAAATGAATATAATCAGTATCCAGAAGCAATGAGAAATATGCCTGCGTTCCAGTGGTTAAGACTCTGCCCCACTACAGGGGATGTGGGTTCAATCCCTGGTGGGAGAATAAAGATTCCACATGCCACAAACTGGCAAAAAAAAGTAATGAGAAAGGAATTCTGTTCTCCACTCAACAGCATTAAAAGTGACCCAAATAATGTGTCCGTAGCTAGACACATTATCCATCCAGACCTAAGAAATGTCTTTTATCTCCCATCTTTTCCCCTCAATGTGCAGCTGCTGTTGCATCACCATCCAACCCCCAAAACATTTTTCCTCTGTTGCCACTATTACAGCTTTCCTTTTCTTCTGTCTTCCATTGCCCTTTCTGCCCAAGATGTGTGTTTTATAGACTGACTTAGCACCTCTCTCAGCAAGAGGGCATCATTTGTTTTATAAGAGGGAAAGATTGATGGCAGTTTGGGGCTTCTCTTTGGTAGTTTTTGTAAGCCTATGTTAGTATCTCCCAATACCTATTTACTGGTCCTGTCAAAGTGGCTTGACCTTGGAGCCACCCCTCCACATGACAGACAGTGCTTTACTATTTGACCCAAGGGTTATAAGACTGTGTGTGTGTGTTAGTTGCTCCGTCGTGCCCGACTCTTTGCGGTCCCATGGACTGCAGCCCGCCAGTCTTCCCTATCCACAGGATTTTCTAGGCAAGGATACTGGAGTGTTTGCCACTTCCTTCTCCAGGGGATCTGCCCACCCCAAGGATCAAACCCAGGTCTCCTGTACTGCAAACAGACTTTTACCAACTGAGCTACCAGGGAAGCCCATACATGACTACTGGAAAAACCATAGCTTTAAAAAGATAGTATAAGCCTGTACCCACTCTCTTTTCCATTCTCCAGAAAATCATGCCTGTTAGCAGGTCACTTCTTTTCTGAGCCTTCATATGCAGTATATGATGTGAAAATACTATGTATTGATAGAAGGGGTTGATTAAAAGAACAAACGTTGCCATTGTTGTTATCAAGTATTAAACAATCCAATATTAATTAAGCCAGTCATTGTTCTAGGCACTGGGGATTAAGTGCCAAACAAAACTCTACCATCTAGGAGTATGCCTCCTGATTGTGAGACACTGCATATTAATTAGTAAACAAAGAAATATGTAAGATATTGCATAGTAATAAAATTCTGAGCAAACAAAAATAAACCATGAGATAGAGAGTTACTAGGACATGGGGTCGAGTCACTTTCACTGCAGCTCAAGGTTGCCTAGGGAGAATGTGATATTAGAGGTGAGACATGAATAAGCTGAAAGTGGCAGACTTGTGACCAACCAGAAGTGCAGGGCACAGACCTTCAGAAAGTGACAGCCTGGCATGTTCAAGGGTGAAGAACAGTATCACATGGGGTTGGAATTAAGCAAATTATAGCAAGGACGCTGGCATATCACCTCATGGTGGAGGGGTCAAAGGTATAAGGTAAGGAGAGCATAGTTTTTTGTTGTTTTCATTCTTTAAATAGTAAATAGAACATTTATCTTTAGTCTTTCAAAACTATCATTAAGTGGATAGTGCATTTTAGTTAGTTTTTTATTTTATTGAAGCATAGTTGATTTGCAATGCTGTGTTTTGGGTGTACAGCAAACTGATTCAGTTATATATATACATGCTTCTATTCTTTTTCAAGTTCTTTTCCTATTTAAGCTATTACAAAATATTGAGCAGTGTTCCCTGTGCTATACAGTAGATCATTGTTGGTTATTTATTTTAAATATAGCAGTATGTACATATCAGTCCCAAACTCCAAATTTAGCCCTCCCACCAACTCTTCCCCAGTAACCATTAAGTTCATTCTCAGGGTCTGTGAGTCTGTTTCTGTTTTATAAATAAGTTGGTTCTATCATATCTTTTAGATTCTATACGTAAGTGGTATCATGTGATATTTGTCTTTCTCTGTCTAACTTACTTCACTCAATATGACAATGTTTAGGTCCATCCATGTTGCTACAAATTGCATTGTTTTATTCTTTTTTATGGCTGAGTAATATTCCTCTGTGTGTGTGTGTGTGTGTGTGTGTGTGTGTGTGTGTGTGTGTGTGTGTGTGTACCGCATCTTATTTTCGAGGAGGAGCCAATTTTACTGGTGCTGCTCTCTTGAAAATTGCAGATGACTAAGAGAGGGCTTGAAAATTCTAACACACCATGGTTCTGCTTTGGGAATTTCCGCCGTTTCAGTCTCATTTGAAGGACATTTTTGCCCAGTTGCAAATTCAAGATGGTGAAGGAATAAGAAATCCTAAAAGTTCTCTGGGCACACAGAAACTTTCTTGCTATTTCCTCATCAATGCCTGCACATGTGCAGAAAAGAAAGGTCTGACTTTCTAGAGAAGCTGTATCTATTTTCCAAAGGACCCATCTTCTGCCAGGCAGACATTTAGTTTGCTTCCATGTCTTGGCTATTTTGAATAGTGCTGCTATGAACATTGCAGTGCGTGGATCCTTTTGATCCATGTTTTTCTGTGGATATATGCTCAGGAGCAAGATTGCTATATCATATGATAGCTATATTTTTAGTTTCTTAAGTCACCTCCATACTTTTCTCCCTAGCCACATGAGCTTTTTTGTAAATTTTGGAGATATATATTTTAGATTAAATTTTTATAGATATAGTTTCTGCAATTTTATTGTTTTATTTAAGTATAGTTGATTACAATGTGTCTTAGGTGTATAGTAAAGTGATTCAGTCATATACATAAATATATATGTGTGTGTGTATATATGTTCAGTCATAGAATATGTGTATATATATATATATATTCTTTTTCAGATTCTTTTCCCTTATATGTTATCACAAAACAGTGAATGGAGTTCCCTTTGCCACACAACATATCATTATTGGTCATCTATTTTATAGATAGTAGTGTGTATAATGTGTATATATTAATCCCAAACTCCTAATTTATCCCTTGCCAAAAAGGGAATGTGTTTTATTCTCAGTGAGGTGAAAAGCTATGTGAGCATTTGAGCCAGGGAAATGATGATTAATTTTCAAAAGTTCACTCAGCTGCTTTGGGGAGAACCAACTGATGGGAGACAAGAGAAGGCCAAGACCCTGGGAGGAGTGGTCTGCACAGGTAACGCGGTGGTCCAGGCAGGAGAAGAAGGGAGCGCCAGCTGACTGTGCCTGAATGAAAGTGATGAGCCTGGTGCAGTTATGTGACATATTTTGAACCAGCAGGATCTTGGTTTTCCCTGTGAGCTGCCTTGGCCTGCGGTGAAACTCATGTGCACACAGCCTTCCTGAAGGGCTACTGAGCAAATAAAAATGCACACTTCACCCTAAATAAGCCACTGAATTTAGTCACATATATTTCTAAACACAGACTTTGAAAGGAAAGTTGTCCCCCAAAGGAATATAGTCTGAAAATACATATCTTTGCTACAAAACAGAAAATGTTTTCTATTATTATAGATCAGTTTAGCTCCTTCAATCCCCCAGTTCTATCCTTCTACTCACTCTTTTGGTCCTGCTTGTTTGTTGCTGTTCAGTCATTAAGTCATGTCCAACTCTTCATGATCTCATGGACTGCAACACCAGGCTTCCCTGTCCTTCACTATCTTCCTGAGTTTGTATAAACTCATGTCCGTTGAGTTAATGATACTATCCAGCCATTTCTCCTCTGTTGCTCCCTTTTCCTCCTCCCCTCAATCTTTCCCAGAATCAGGGTCTTTTCCAGTGAGTCATCCCTTCACATCAGGTGGCCAAAGTATTGAAGCTTCCCCTCCAGCATCAGTCCTTCCACTGTATATTCAGGGCTGATTCCCTTTGGGATTGACAGCTTTGATATCCTTGCTGTCCAAGGGACTCTTAAGAGTCTTCTCTAGCACCACAGTTTGAATGCATCAATTCTTCAGCTGTCAACCCTGTTTATGGTCCAACTCTCACATCCATACATGACTACTGGAAAAAACCATAGTTTTGACTATATGGACGTTTGTCGGCAGAGTGATGTCTCTGCTTTTTAATGCACTATCTAAGTTTGTCATAGCTTTTCCTCCAAGGAGCAAGCACCTTTAAATTTCAATGCCGCATTCAGGTATAACTAGCTGCTACCTTGCCAGTATCTAGGTTTAGAATCCAGGAACACCAGGGCTGTTGGTTCTGATACCGACCAGGGCCTTCCCCAATCATTAGAAACTGAGGAGAGGCCAGACAAGAAAATCAGGCAAGGCTTTACTGGGGCTCCTGTGCCAAGTGCAGGATGGAGGGAAAACAAGTAACAGGTTTCCTTGCTCATTCCTTTTATGGGGTGAAGGTAGGGGTGTGTCCAGGGCTCAGCCGGATGGGTGGCATAGGTAGATTGCCCACTCACTTGTGGTTTTAAGTGCAGGGGGCATGTGCAGTACCCTGCTTTTGCTCCTGACATCCAATTCTTTTGTTACTTCCAATTTTTCTGAAATGATAGTTGGGTTTTTTGTATCTTTTGGTCCAGAATTTTCCCCAGCTGTGCATGCAGGCAGTTATTTTTAGTTCCATGTAGCCCCTTAGTATTTTGTAGCTCAAAGAGAGGTATGCCCAGGTACAAGCACTGCAGCAAAGGGCCCCAGGTCCCAGCTTGTCTCAGTCTGACTCCAGAACTCAAGTGCAGTGCACATTTATGAATGACTTCACTTCGGTTTTGCTCAAGGTATAATATTAGTCTAAACCAGGCCAGATTCCACTATCCCTTGCTGATGAGTGATTCTGAAATGTACGTGTGACCTAACCAGCCAATAAACGAAACACAGAGAGGAATAGTTTACCTTCTCCCTCTGACTGGTATCATATCTGCCAGAAATGCCTATAAATTCTGCAACCAGCTTTGAGCACATAACCATCCATAAAATGAAGCCCAGGCTGAGGATGACAGAATAAAAAGAAAAGAATTTGGGACCTTGGTGACATTATAGAGACACTGATCAAAAGAACCTGCCACATGGCTAGGCTTTCAGGTTCATGACATCAATTTTCTTTTTGCGTTCTTTCAATTTTCATTGTAGGTTTTGGCTCATTCAGGAAAATTCATTCTACCAAATTTGTTGAGGTTCGTTTTTTTAAGTATTTATTGAGCACCCACTATATGCCATGCACTGTTTTAGGTGCTGGTAATACAAAGATAAAGAAGACATCAATGTCTACTTTTATTACACTTAATAGTCCAGTTTGGGAGGACAGGAAGTAAGATATAAGAAATAGATGGGTTATCTTAGACATACCAAATTCTAGAGAGAAAATAAAACCATGTAAGTTACTGGAGAATTGCTAGGAATATGGAAGAGGAGAGGGCTTCTCTGGTGGCTCAGATGGTCAAGAATCCACCTGCAATGCGGGAGACCTGGGTTCAATCCCTGGGTTAGGAAGATCCCCTGGGGGAGGGCATAGCAACCCACTCTAGTATTCTTGTCTGGAGAATCCCCATGGACAGAGAAGCCTGGGATTGCAAAGAGTTGAACACACTGAGTGACTAAGCACACACACACGCGGAAGAGAAGGGAGTCAACAAAGCTATTAGATGTAAGCAGAGTGGGCCAAGTACAGGAATAAGTACCCCTCAGTTTTTGTAATAGCTTTGTAATGATAGTTACCAGAAATAACCCCTATGGGATCCTAATAAAATAAATCTTGGTACATTATGTGATGAAATAGTATATTTTCAGTAAAAATATTAGCATATAAGATTATACTGCTTATATGACACTATCTCCAAGATAAATTATTAATAAAAATTGAAAGCTGAGTGAGGAATGATATATAATGTGTTACCTCAATTCTGGGTATTAGAAAAAGTATAGCTGTATATACATATTGGTATAAATATATTTCTGACTCTATGCGAGAAAGTTTATCAGTATCCTTTAGGAGAGGTGAGAGAAGAGAGACTTTATTTTTTATTTTGTGCCTTTCTGACAGTTTTAGAATTTATTTTACCATGTGCCTTTTTAATTTATAGGAAAAAAAATATTAAAAAATGTAGGGTGTTCATTGGAAGGACTGATGTTGAAACTGAAACTCCAATACTTTGGCCACCTGACCGCACAGAGCTGACTCATTGGAAAAGACCCTGATGCTGGGAAAGATTGAGGGCAGGAGGAGAAGGGGATGACAGAGGATGAGATAGCTGGATGGCATCACCAACTCGATGGACAAGGGTTTGGGTGGACTCGGGGTTGGTGATGGACAGGGAGGCCTGATGTGCTGCGATTCATGGGGTTGCAAAGAGTCGGACACTACTGAGCGACTGAACTGAACTAAAATTGTCTTTCAATGGAATTCTGAGTTCAGCAATAATTAAGTAAATATCATTGCTTAGGAGGAGTGGCTTTTGATATACATGACATCAGAGGAAAAGAACTTGACTTTAAATTGGAACCAGGCAAAAAATGAGGCCATCTGTTCTACCTGGTGTCACCTGGCATACAGTCTCCCCACCATCACGGATAAAAGCTGCAGGAAAAGATTCTACCTCCAAATGCTCTGCAGCTACCAAGAGCAGCATTGTGTGGGGCCAGCTGCCAGGATTATCCATAAGACAGTGTCAGGGCAGAGAGATGATGGGGAGGCTGATAGAAAAATATTTGAGGATGCTACAGGAGGCCAAAACCCTGAAAGATTATGGCAGTACCTGAGGAAGGGCCCACATAACCAAAAACCTCTGAAGACCTGGAGGTTGATGAGGGAAAGTAATCAGCAGGTGTATTTACATGGCCTTCCACGGGATTTTACTCCCCAGGTCTTTTGATCTGAGCCAGGCCAAGAGCCCACATTGATTTCACTTGAGCTGTGACCTCCCTCTTCACTGAACATGTGTTTTGAAAAATCCTCATCTGCTCCATGTCAAACTCGTATTTGTAACACAATCAGCAGGTCTCCAAAGGAGGCTGACTCAAAGCCAACTTTGAGAGCAGAACGGATTGGGCTATCCACTACGGTGATGAGAAGATTAGTGGCAGCCTGCTTTTCTGCATGCCTGGTTGTTTTCCTTCCAGTTTTGTTTTCTTGTCTTATCAATAACGATCACCTGTTTGGTGGCTAGTGAGCCATTTTCTGATAAATAGCACATGTGGTGAGAAATGATCAATCAAGATGAGGAAAACAGGCTTTTGTTTATCCATGGACGCTTCCACACTCTCAGAGTTCTGTCCTGTGAGTACCTCTGCCTCAGTATGTCACATGCCATTGCTTAATGATAACCAGAGTTGCTGGAAACCTTGGGACTTTAGGCTGTTTCATACATGAACTGTGCAAGTTTAACCAGAACTTTAACCTCTTTCTAACACGCTGTCTCCCTTCCTGACATAGGCAGAGGTGGCAATCCAAGGACGAGAAAGGGAAAGTACCCAGTGGTTGCCATTTGAATTTGAATTTGTCTTATAAATCCTAAACTCTAAAATACATTCTGTCATCTAAAGCAAGCAAGATTGTAACATGTGTCGCTTTTCCATGTGCATGGCCAGTATCACTAAGTTAGCATAATAGCACTCTCTCCTACTTCTCTGGAAGAGAACTTAGAGCTTCAGGTAATTACTTTAGAGCTAGCCTGTGAGCTAGACTATCTGCCACCCTGCAGTCCCTCCAGCCCGGCTTCTGCTTTGAGTTTTGTCCACGGCTTGGGTCCCAGTGGTGTCAATTTCCCTTGCATTTATACAGTGTGATGTGTACGTAGTCTGGTGTAACACGCCATTGCTAACAGATGACTGCTGAAAACCTTTTAACTTGCGCAGAACACATCCTGATGCTGAAAGGGAAGCTAAACTTTTCTCATGGATCATTGTCTGTCATTGACAGAAAAGTTGGACATTGATGGTTTCCTCATTAAATCACTTCTTCAGACTTTCTTTTTTTAAATTTATTTATTATAATTTTAGGCTAATTACTTTATAATATTATGGTGGCTTTGCCATACATTGACATAAATCAGCTACGGGTGTATATGTGTTTTAAAAATATCTCAATATAGGGGAAAGAAATTTTAGCTTTCATCTCTATCCACTGTCTTTCCAGGTCTCCTTTCAAGGGAAGGGTTGGGGGGGGGGCGGATTTCTAACATGTTGGTCAGAGAGCAAGAATTAATTGTGATGTGAATATTAATGGATAGGGCCATGACATTAAAAGACCTTAACCCATATCCTGCTCTTCTCTCCATCACCATCCACTGCACACCGCTTGGTTATAAGTCAAATAGGACTTGTGTTTGGCAGGACATGTTACCTGCCTCTACTTGTCTCGAACTTCATGAACACACTTGCTCAGCTGAGTCAGGATCCTCCGTGGAGCACTGCCATCACTTTGCCCACATGCCAGCGTGTGTGCACACGTGCAGGTCATGCCAGACATTGCACTGGGTTAGCAGTTCATTCACTAAATTTCTTCCAGTTAACTAAATAGTACCTACTATGTGCAAGCATCATGGAAATCATGGGCTTGTAGTGCTGCACAAAGCAATGAAAAATAGATCTTTCATTCTAGTAAATAAGTGAGTAAAACTAGAGTTCACCAGATAGTTGTAAGTTCTTTAGGAAAAATAAAGGAGGCAAGTGATATAAGGAATAGAAGGGTTCAGAGGAGATGCATTCTGATTTCAAGTAGTGTGGTCAGGAAAGCCCCACGGAAGAGACAGGTGAATGACACCCAAGGATGTGAGGCTCAAGTCATGTGACTATTTTGGGAAAAGAGCAGGCCAGGTATGTAAAAGATAAGGGCTTGTCCGAGTGTTTGAAGCAAGGAGGCCAAGTGGCTGGAAAGAGTGAGCAAAAGGGAGGCTCATAGGAGGTGAGGTCTGAGTCACAAGGTGGATGGTGGGGAACAGATGGTGTGGGACCCTGTAGGTCCTTGTGATGACTTTGGATTTGACTCAGGGAGAGAGGGAACGAAGAGAGTGCTGTCTGCGGTGCCTGTTGCTGCTGTTACAAATGACCACGAGTTTAACAGCTTAAAACAACCCAAACTTATTCTCTTGCAATTCTGGAGGTCAGAAGTCTGCAATTAGTTTCACTGGACTGAGGTCAAGGTGTCAGTGGGATGGTTCCTTTCAGAGGCTGGGAGAAGAGACTCTGTTTCCTGGCCTTTCTCAGGGTCTAGGTATCACCTGCATTCTGTTACTTCTGGCCCTTAATTCCACCTTCAAAGCATGTTGTTGCAATCTCTGCTTTCATCATCACATTATTTCTCCTTTAACTCTGTTCAAGCATCCACATGTAAGGACCTATGTAGTTACATCAGACCCCCTCCCGCAAGATAATCTCATCTCAAATTCCTTAACCTAATTTGCCCTGTGGCATCTCTTTTGCTATATAAGGTAACATGCATAGGTTCTGGGGGTTAGGATCTGGTCATATGTGGGAAGCCACTGTTCACTCTACAGACGTCACTGTAGCTCAGATGGTAAAGAATCTGCCTGTAATGCAGGAGACCAGGGTTCAATCCCTGAGTTTGGAAGTTCCTTTGGAGAAGGGAATGGCAATCCACTCCAGTATTCCTGCCTAGAAAATTCCACGGACAGAGAAGTCTGGTGGGCTACAGTCCATGGGGTCGCAAAGAGTCGGACATGATTGAGCAACTAACACACACACACACATTGTTCACTCTGGGCTTCCCTGGTGGCTCAGATGGTAAAGAATCTGCCTGTAATGCAGGAGATTTGGGTTCAATCCCTGGGTTGGGAAGATCCCTTGGAGAAGGGAATGGCACCCCACTCCAGTATTCTTGCCTGGAGAATTCCGTGCCTGAGCAACTGACATTTTCACTTTTTTTTCCTTTTCACTGTTCACTCTACCACAGATACCTTGGTCTGGTTTATGCTTCTAAAGGGTTCTTTGGCTGCTCTCTTAAAAAGAGAGTTCTGGAATTGCAAAAGCAGAAGCAATGAAACCTGTAAGGTGGCTCTACCCCAGACCAAAGACGGTGATGGTTCAATTTTGGGTGATGGCAGCAGAGTGACTGAGAAGTCATATCCTGGGTATGTTTGGAAGATACAGTCAACATGTTTTGTTGATGTGGGTCATGAAAAAGATAGAAGAGGAACCGACTTCTCCAAGTTTTCAGTCTGAGAAGTTGGAAGGACAGATACAATTTTTCCAAAATGGGAAAGGTTATTGAAGGAGCAGATTTAGAGGAAAAATAATGAGTTTGGCTATACATTAAATTTGAAATTAAATATTACATTTGAAATGATATGTCAACATTTAAATTAAATGTTAGCAGTTGAACCTACACATGCAAATCAGATTAACCTTTACTGTAATTGTGTGCTGAGAGATGTTACACGTTGTACTTTAAATACCATTTGGCTCTTATCCCTTGCATATAATTCACATAGGTATATTGAAAGAGCAAGAGAACGTGGGAAATGGGTGCGATAAGGGCAGGATTCATGTACTACCAAAACTCTAACTGTCATATCATCAAAATGCATCAAAAAAGACCTCAAATCTTATTTAACCCTAACACTGAATTATTTGCAAATACAGTTGCAATGTCTGAGTCTGACATTGAGACTTACTAAGATCTACTTGTATCTTGGTTGATGGTCTATTTTAATGGTCTTAAACTCTGGTTTGCATAGAAACAATTGAAGAATGTTTTAAAATGCAACTTTCTGACTCTATCTGGGGAATCTGACTCAGAAGGGCTAGATGGGTAATAGCAGAGATCTGCAACCAGGGTAACAGAGGGGAAGGAGAGAGAAAGGACAGATGGATTGTGGTAAATGATACATGTGGTGGGGATTTGGTTCGGTTTGAGGTTAAACATTTACTGAGGACTTAGACTATGCAGTTATGATATCACTGTGTGCTCACAGTACCCTAAGAAGTGGATGCGTGTGTGCAGGCTAAGTTGCATCAATTGTGTCCAAGTCTTTGCGACCCTATGGACTATCACCTTCCAGGCTCCCCTGTCTAAGGGATTCTCCACAAGAATCCTGGAGTGGGTTTCCATGCCCTCCTCCAGGGGATCTTGGAGGAAAGTACTTTTATTAGTCTCATTTCACTGATGAGAAAACAGAAGTCATAATGAATTAGATGACTTTCCCAGATCACATAGCCCATCAAAGCAGAGCTGAGATCTTAAGCTGGGTTTGTTTGGCTCTGATTCCTGTATCCATGCCGGTACTAAGTGTTCCGTGATGCTGATAGGAATGGAGACTTATAAGTGGTTGGATATGGGGAAGGGGACGATTCTAAGATGATGATGAATATGTCTGGATTTATGTTGGAACTTGTGCTTTGAGTTTTGAAGCCAGGTTGCCAGTGATGTGACCCTGACCATGTTACATCAGCTGTCTATGTCTCACTGTTCTCTTCTGTAGCTGGCAATACAAATGGCACTTGCATTGTAGAGTTATTGTGGTGGTTGAAGAAGATAATGCATTGAAGTGTTATCTGCCATGGCCTATATCCCCTCAAGGCTTCCCAGGTGGTGCAGTGGGGATACAAATAACACTTAAGCTGGGTTTGTTTGGCTCTGCTAAGAATCTGCCTGCCAATGCAGGAGACACGAAGACATGGGTTTGATCCCCTGGAGGAAAGCATGGCAACCCACTCCAGTATTTTTGCCTGGAAAATTCCATGGACAGAGGAGCCTGAAAGCCTATGGAACATGGGGTCACAAAGAGTCAGACATGACTGAGCAACCGAGCTCCCATGCACACAGACCGTATCTCTACAGTAATCTGCCATCTGCTTTCCTCTCCAACCTTACGTCCAAATGACTCTCTCCCCATTGCACATTTTGCTCCAGAGATGCTAGCTTCTTTCTCTCCCATAAACAAGACTGGATCATTGGGGACATTTGTCTTGAAATGTTCTAGAAATGTCTGCCTAGAAAACTTCCACTGCAGATTGTTACATGGCAAACTCTTTCTTACCCACTGAAAGAAGGTCAGTTAAAATGTCTCTCCCATAGAGAAGTTTTCCATGTATATGCAAAGGAAAGTAATCTTTCATCCCCAGGTCACTATCTCATAGTACTCTGTTCTGTATCACTCTCTGAAGTTGTATTGTTTGTTCACTTGATTATTATTAGTATCCCTCCAAATAGAATTTACATTAAAGATACACGATATCACTTGTTCACTAGTATAGCCCTAGCTCTTAGAAGAATACGTGATATGTACAGGGAACTCCATGAATATTACTGGAAATACAAAGAAGGGAAGGAAGGATTGGGGAGAGTGAGAGAGAGAGGAGAGAGGGGAAAGATAGTACTTAACATATCACCTGATACATAGAAATAGCAAAACCATACTATTAGTATTATTATTAAAGATGGTTATTAAATACCTTCTCTAAGCCAAGCATTTTGCTAAACTAGATTCGTCAGTCTTACAGCAGAGTACAGTCCATGTTCCTTAAAACTTCTCTTGTATATGATCTGAAAAAATTGAGTGGTGGGGCCCAAGTACAGTGGGAATCTCTCTTAGAACTCACAGCCACATTTCCAATATATTTAGGAAATTCAGATTTATCTGGAACATGTCCCACACACACAATTCACTCTCCAAATCCACATTAGACAGAGTGACCAAACAGATGGACTCTGCATTGCCCCTGGGAGTCTAGCCAACTCTGGCTATGCCAGCACATTGGAGAATCTCACAGAAGTAGGGCAGGGTTTACAAATTTTCAAAGGAGAGCGAGATCCTAAGTCCCACTTCCAATTTTGAATTACACAGGTTATGGGTTTTAAATGGACCTTTTCACTGTTTATTTTCCCTTAGTGTTTGCTCCTTCTCATCTGGAATGATGAGACATCATTTGGTAGTGCTGTCAGTCTTATCATCAAGGTTTTCTGCCTGGCAGAGGATGGCTGCTTTGGAAAACAGATCCAGCTTCTCTAGAGAGTCACTTTTGCAGATCTTCATCTGCAGGTGTGTGGGCACTGGTGAAAAAACAACTGGAAAGTTTCTGTGTATCCAGAGAACTTTTAGGATTTCTCATTCCTTTGCTGTCTGGAATTTACAACTGGGTAGAAATGCCCTTCAAATGAGACTGAAATGGGGGTAATTCCTAGGGCAGAACCATGGTCTCTGTTAGGAAGAATTTTTTTCCCAGTCCTCTCTTGGGCATCTCTAATGAAATGAGATTTTCAAGAGGGCAGCACCAGTAACTAGCTCCTCCTTGAAAACACTCATTCGAAACAGACTTGGAACTTGTCAATCTAAAAGTCAGATCTTTACTATCCTTCCAGTTTTAGCAAAACAATTGTTGGATTTCAGTTCACTTCACAGAGGCTTTCCTACCAGGCCCAGTGTGTTGTAATTACTATGGTAAACCAGTCACTTTTCTCATGGAGCTCATTGTCCAGTGAAAAGTAAAATCAAGGTAATAATTTATTACAAGTCACTGTGATGAGAGCTCAGCTGTTATAGGGTATTTTTTTGGAACGCAGAGATGTTTACAATCCAGGTTTTGGATTGTAGACAGAAAATCTACCAGAGGAAGAGGTATCTTAATCCAAATCCTGAATAAGACATACCTGAAAGAATCCTAGACCAGAAGCCAATGGATCTGGGATCCAGGTCCAAGGTTTGGTTTTGTTTTGTTTTGTTTTTTGAGTTATTGATCTTATAAACATGTGCCAGTCATTTAAAATTAACATCAGTTTCTTCATCTGCAAGATGGGGATAATAATACATGTCGTGGTATCATGTAGCAAAATATATGTGCACATGATTGTTAAATTCTAAATCATTCTACACAGTGCAAGAGAAGATGTTGTATGAGGCACCATTGCTGTCAGTTTTCTAGCATCCTAGCCTGTGTGTGTTTGGACTGGGGCCATAAAGTTGGGCTTTGCCTTTCCCTAGCATCATTCATCTTTGAAAGTGCTTGAGGTTATTTTTTCAACCAAGATCCACAAATGGCAACCCAAATTTATTTCCAACTTAACTCTGCTGATATCACTCCAAGATCTGACCCCATAAGGTGTTTTTCTTCTCTTCATATTTTTCTTGGAAGCAAAAAAAAAAAATGATCCATGAATATTTACCAGTATGATTTGTGACTTGTAAGTAGATTTGAGAATGAAATGTTATTATTTCAAACATCAAGGCTGAATAGCTCTCAAACTAAAACCAAGCTCTTATTGCAAAGCAAATATGAGGAACAAGGTGTTTTATGGTGATGCCAAAGATTTATTCGCATGTCTCATCTTTCAGCACTCTCGGCGTTCAGGGCAGCCCTTTTCCCTATCATCCTTGGAGGCACAAAAGTTAAAGATCTCTTCCCCTCAACTGAAATACATTTTGCACTAATGAATACAACAGTCACCAATGTGTTCTTCTCTAAGAGTGATATCTGCAATCACCTCTGAGGTAGGAAACCAAACTAGAAAACCTGGGCCAAATGCACAGAAAACCAGTGTCAATTTCATATAAATATTTGGACAGAAGAAAACACCCCAAATGAAGGGTGAGATGAGAAGACCAAAGATAACCTGAGAGAGACAGTAAGAGGAGCCACTTGTTAACCTATGAAAACAGTGCCTACATCCTGCCCCACATTGTCTTCACTCAAGATAGGCAACTAGTCTCTCTTAGAGATAGACTTTTCTGGAAAGGATTGATCTAGATGAGACATTTTTATCCTGATATTAGACCTCAGGAAGCTAAGATAAAGCTACCTCTAAACTCAGTACAACCTCGTCACTTGCTTGATTGGACTAAAAACTCAAATTGGTCAAATAAAGCTAAAGCAGTGGCTTGAGGTTAGGGTTCGTGGAGGGTTTGGGGTTTTTTTTTTTGTTTTTTGGTTTGGTTTGGTTTGGTTTTCAGGAGAGGTTTTTATTCATTAAAACCAAGCAGAAGACTTTTGGGACCAGATGTTTCCATCTGGGGCTCCTTCAGAGGAGAACAGAGTGAAACAGTTAAAAACCTGAATTCTGGAATCAAGTATCTTAACTTTATGGGCTTCCTGGCTGGCTCAGTGGGTAAAGAATCTGCCTGCAATGCAGAAGACACAGGTTTGTTCACTAGATTGAGAAGATCCCCTGGAGGAGGAAATGGCAACCCACCCAAATATTCTTGCCTGGGAAATCCCATGGACAGAGAAGCCTGGTGGGTTACAGTTCAAAGGGTTGCAAAGAGTCAGACAAGACAGCTACTAAGTAAGCACATCTTTAGTTGTTCATGAAGTGTTTGGTTAAAAAAAGCAAATAGATGAGGTACATGTGTCTTTTTAACTTATGATTTTCTCAGATATATACCCAGTAGTGGGACTGCTGGGTCATGAGGTAGTTCTTTTTAATTTTTTAAAGAACCTCTGTACTGTTCTCCCTAGTGGCTGTACCAATTTATATTCCTACAAACAGTGCAAGAGAATTTCCTTCTCTCAACATCCTCTCCAGCATTGATTGTTTGTAGATTTTTTGATGATGGCCATTCTGACTGGTGTGAGTACAGATGAACCTAGTTCCAGGGTAGGAATAGAGACACAGATGTTGAAAACGGACATCATGGGGGTAGGGGAGGGTGGGACAAATTGGGAGATTAGGATTAACAGATATACACTACCATGTATAAAATATATAGCTAAATGGAAGCTACTGTATAGCACAGGGAGCTCAGCTCAGTACTCTGTGATGACCTAGGCAGGTAGGATGTTAGGCAGGGATGTTCCAAGAGGGAGGGAATAAATGTCTAGCTGTTCACTTCATTGTACAGAAGGAATTAACATGACATAGTAAAGCAATCACACTCCAATTAAAAAAGACTATGATTCTAAAACAAAATCATAAAAGGCAAATAGATGAGTGAAGTAAAATTTTCAAAAATTCAGTTTTCCTATCTAGTCTGTCCCTGTGCAACATAAGGGAGAAATGTAAGTTTTATGAAAGGATCTCATAACTCTTCTTGCCTTAGTCATGTTTCCTGTGCTATCATCTCCATGTTCCTTTCTTCCCTCACTGTCAATATGACATACTTTCCAAGCTTGCATCAAATTTGCCTGTCTTGCTTCCCATTCATGAGGGGAACTATATTTTCATATGTTTGAGGTAAAAACGGGTGAAGTGTTAGTTGCTCAGTCATGTTTAACTCTTTGTGACCCCATGGGCTGTAGCCCGCCAGGCTCCTGAGTCAATGGTATTCTCCCGACAAGAATACTGGAGTGGGTTGCCATTTCCTTCTCCAGGGGATCCTCCCAACCCAGGCACCAAACCTGGGTTTCCCTCACCTAGATTTCAATATTTGATGACTCCTGGTACCTTGGTTGTACCAGTCCTCACTTTATTTTATAGGAGATCCCTGAAGACAAATGTCTTCATGAAAAGGAATATCTGTCTAAGTCTAGATTGTTGAATAGGGCAATGAAAGTATAATCTTGAGTGGGGAAGCTTTCTGGTCTTCAAATCATTCAACCTGCCAACTAGATCTAGTTAGGAATAAGCATTCATACAATGAATATGAAATGCTGAGATTAAAGAAAGCATCAATCACTCACTTTTAAAAACTCAAATCTGAATGGCTGGTGCCAAAAGTCTCATAAATGAGCAGCTGCCTAAGATGATTATTGTATTTTACATATTTAAATGTCTTCATCTTAGGAAACTGAACAAAAAATAGAGTTGAGTGTTTTCTTACTCTTTGAAAGTCCAGATCTTTAGATGCTCCCCTCCATTTGTTTTTCCTGCATCTGTTATTTTGCTATAGGCTGCCAGAATGTCAAGATGTAAATGATCATTGCCAGTTAAATACACCATTTTAGTGAAAAAGAAAACCCGAAGGGAAGATAAGAGGGGAAAATATCTGCTATAGGCTGCATATGAAAAGAGGTGGCTGAGAAGGACATGATTCCTGGTGGAGGAAAGCGAAGAAAGTCAACCTCGTGTTTTAGCCCATCTTTGATTTTTAGAGGAAGATGAATGCTGATCTTGCCATAGATGGAAAGAATAGCAGGAAAGTGGCAGTGCATGGTGGAAAAAGCAGGTCTTTGAGTAAAGACACCTGCTGTGCCACTACTAGGATGCTTTAATGGAAAAGGACTCTCTATTTTTTGGACAAGTTGACCCATATAAAAAAATGAAGATGTTGTACTAAGTGGTCTCCAAAGACCCTTAGAGGGATGCTCTGATGGTTAAGGAGCTCAGAAAACTTCTTGGGGTGCTTCGAACCTATCAGCTCCATGATTAAAATCTTCACTTATCCCCTCTTTCCTCTTGCATAATTTCAGGGCATTTATCAATAGATTAGGCAGAGGGGGTCAATTCCCAGACCGGAAAAAGAGTTGTGTCACTTTCTCAGCATTGATTTCAATTGTATGTTTTGGCTTTTGACACGTAGAACAGATTGTGAATAATAAACTCTCCAATCCATACTGCAGAACCATTAGACACAGCATCTCACCCACTAGTTAAGTGTTTTAAAGGATTTGTCTGCAGATACACCATGGAAACCAGGCACAAGGATGTGATGAGCTTTGTCTCTTTCAAGTGGGCTGTATTTCTAGTGGAAAAGGAGTACAACCAAGTTCTCATCTTTGGAAATGATGGGAATAATACAGAGCCTAGAAATTGCAGTTGGCCTGGGGCTGCTTCTGTCCCAGTCATTCATTCATTCAACAAATATCTACTGAGTATCCATTATGTACCAGACACTGTGCTAGGCATTGAGGAAGCAGTAGTAAGACAATCTCGGACCTTATTCCAATGAGATGTACAATTTAAAGGGTGCCATGGTAATTTCACGGAAGATAGCCTACAGTTACATCTTAGGGAAGTTCAGTTCAGTTCAGTCGCTCAGTCGTGTCTGACTCTTTGCGACCCCATGAACCGCAGCACGCCAGGCCTCCCTGTCCATCACCAACTCCCAGAGTCCACCCAAACCCATGTACATTGAGTCGGTGATGCCATCCAACTGTCTTATCCTCTGTCATCCCCTTCTCCTCCTGCCCTCAATCTTTCCTAGCATCAGGGTCTTTTCAAATGAGTCAGCTCTTCTCATCAGTGACCAAAGTATTGGAGTTTCAGCTTCAGTATCAGTCCTTCCAATAAATAACAAGGACTGATTTAGGGAAGTTCTTAGGGACATTCTTCCTCAATAGTAGTACTTGGGAGTTGAAAGATAGCTCTCCTGCCTCTCCTAAGCCTTCTAGTTCTTTAGATATTCCTCATATGAGATATTTCCCCTTAGCTACTCCTGAACACACTACAGTTTATCAGGGTGACTTTAAGTGGGGCATCAGACATGAAACCCAGATATTTCTAATCTGAGAAGAAGGAAAGAAGATTTTCCATTCTCCCTGTTTTGAGCCCATAGTTATTTTAATATAGTCTGCCATCCTATTTTCTCTAATAATAGTATTATAACAATGATGGTGATGATAAATAAGATTAAGAGGGTGCCAAGACTTTGACTGGGAAAGTCTGTCTTACATTTCTGTTTTGGTGTGATTCCCCAAAGAACAGAAATAAGTTGGAGTATAATTGCAAGACCTAGAAAAGTTGGCTCTGACATATACTCTTTATATGTAGAGAAACCCCTACCTCCTCCCTATGCTTCTCTACTTGCACACTCCCCAGCTGGCATGCCTATAAAATCTTCAGGTCCTAACCTCACTACCACCAGGAAGCCTTCCTTAACTCCCACACCTCTTCAGTTTGCCCTCTTAGGTGTTTCCACAGTATCTTGCTTTTGCTTGTTACGGCACTCATCTTGCTGTGTTTGATATGGCATTGTTTTTTGTATTCATGCAACCATGAGTTCAAAATGACCATAATGGAATAGTGATTTACTTTTCTCTAGACCAGTCAAGCATTACCTCACTCGCTACTCTAAATTTAAAAAACAAAAAAAACAACAAACAGATGTCTTCAAGAGGTTTATCTATTCACAATTAATATTCTTCCATTAGGTCTACTCTTATCTCCTCCAGTCTGTAGAAACATGACTTATCTTGGTTACTGGAACAGATTTTTTAAAATGCATAACTTTTAAGGACTATTTGGTGAATGTAAGAGGGGACAGTTTAACAGTAATCAGGCTGCTGCTCCAGCTTGCAAGTCCAGTGATCCCTCCAGACCACTTCTGGATGATCTGTTCAGGAAATTACTCAGATCTCAGTCCTGCAGGGCAGATATCCTCAGGTTGACGCTATTAGTGATGAGAGAAGAGACTCTGTTATTTCTCCCTTAAAAAACTCACCGAAGAGTCCTCATGCAGACCAATGAAACACAAGCCAGGACCTAGGCAATTAGCAGGGCTTCCCAGGTGGCCCAGTGGTGAAGAATCGCCCACCAAGGCAGGAGATACAGGTTCAATCCCTGGGTCAGGGAGGTCCCCTGGAGTAGCAACCTACTCCAGTATTCTTGCCTGATAAATCCCATGGACAGAGGAGCCGGGTGGGCTGCAGTCCATGGGGTCACAAAGAATTGGACATAACTGAAGTGGCCAAGCACACACACAGGCAATAAGTAAAAAAAAAAAAAAAACATAAGGAAAAATCTGGCATAAGTTTCTAAGAGACTTTGAATTAAACTCCAAATCTGTCCATAATCTGTCCACAAGTCACCTCCATTCAATGTACCTCACTGTCCTCTGTTGTCAAGTGGAAATAATATTTTCTTTTCTTGAAACTATGCCTTTAATCTAATATATCCTGATATTAAGATATATATGGTAGCATACAGACCAAAGAGTATCCCATTTGAAATGGCCAGGGGAGGGTACAGGGGAAGGGCAGCAGATTACTATTCTTATGAAGCAAGTAGTTGTTCTGAAAAGATTCTTTTATACTCAGGTTTCTCAAACTATAACAGGAATCAGGCTCAACTACAAGATTTGTTAAAATAAAGATTGGCCTGAGTCCTTAAGTTTCTCATCCAGTAGGTATGAAATGGGCCAGGCATTGGACTGGGCCCTGGAGATATGGGGGTGAAGTCACTGGTCCCTCCCATTACAGATCTAACAACTTAATGGAGGAGGCAGACATTAAACAATGCTCTGACATGTAGAGTTTTAAGAAAACAATACCATATTCAGTCTTCTCCTCTAGAATATCATTAAGCCCTGCGTTGGTTTTCAAACTTTTGGTGTACAAATAAATTATCCAGCATGCGTGCCTGCTAGGTCACTTCAGTCATGTTCAATTCTTTGTGACCCCATGGACTGTAGCCACCAGGCTCCTCTGTCCATGGGATTTCCCAGGCAAGAATACTGCAGTGGGTTTTCGTGCCCTCCTCCAGGCTATCTTTCCATCCCAGGGATTGAATCCACATCTCTTATGTCTCCTGCATTGGCAGGTGGGTTATTTACCTCTAGGTTCCCAGGTTCTTCACACCTGAGAAGCCCAGAATGGAAGTATTAGTCACTCAACTGTGTCAAATTCTTTGCAACCCCGTAGACTATAGCCCCCAGGCTCCTCTGGCCATGGAATTCTCCAGGCAAAAATACTGGAGTGGATAACCATTCCCTTCTCCAGGGGTTCTTCCCAACCTAGGGATCAAACCTGGGTCTCCCACTTTTGCAGATGGATTCTTTACCATATTATCCAGCGTGGTGGATATTAAAATGCAGATGCAGGCTCCACCTTCAGTGAGTTCAGTAGGTCTGGGGTGAAGCCAAGAACCTAAATGTTTCATAAGTTCCCCAAATCATCCTAATGTAGGTAGTCTTCATGACACACTCTGAAAACACTGCTTTGGAACAAGGCATCATTCTTTGCTGATGGAGTTTTAATGTAGTCTCCTAAGTTGAAATAGACCAGATTGTCTTTCCTTCCATTTTAATAAAGGATTTATTCAAAATTAAATCTCTGTTCTTCAGTCTCTTCTTCCGGTATTTCAACGGCCTTCGGGGAGCTGTTTTAATTAAGTAACTCATGGAGAGAACACCTGTTCAGGGAGTGCCTTGGCTTTATTTGGAAAACAATGATTAAAATCCAAGATCTCACTATTTCTGGAAGGAGATGGGCATCTATTTGTTTGAAGGCATAGGTGATATTTGCAAGATGGAAGAGAACAGGGAGAATATATGGTAGACTGAATTCAATATTCAGGACTTCTCAAGTGGCACTAGTGGTAGAGAAACCGCCTGCAATGCAATAGACCTGAGTTCAATCCTTGGGTGGGGTGGATCCCCTGAAGGAGGGCATGGCAACCCACTCCAGTATTCTTGCCTGGAGAATCCCATGGGCAGAGGATCCTGGCAGGCTACAGTCCATAGGGTTGCAAAGAGTCGGACTCACTGAGTGACTGACACATATACTATGTTCTGTATAGTATGTGTATAGTATTCCATATAGTATATAACACATAGTATAAGCACCATCTGGTAATACTGAAGCAGGCAGGGAAGGCAAATAGATTTGATGTCAGTCATGTAACTATTCTTGTCACTGAGGGGGGCTGTGTGGAGCTATGTGAAAGAACACTCCTACATTTACTTGTGGATTCAGTGGCACAGAATGAGTGTAGAAGGAGTGACATGATGAAACAAAGAACTGACAGGCTTTAGTCCCTGCTCTTTCAAGACAGGGGTGCAAACAATGCCAGTGTCGAGATAAATCATCATAAGTCCAATTCACCTGATGCCTCTAAGAGACTTGCAGGCACCTAACCTACCACCCCAGCAAGCAGATCCATGTCAACAAGGGTTGCCCTTTTCTCCGCATTCCCCACGGACACAATCCAGTGCTCTGCTAATGGCCTTTTCATGTTGTAAGGCTTGCCCCTTCTGTAACATGAGAAGGAGAGCGTGAAGGTACAATTTACATTGTCAGACTAGCTTGACAAGACATTAGCACAATCTGTGACAGGAAGGAAAGAAAAGTCCAATCTCTATTAAAAATTAACTGGAAATCATGCCACGTATCAAATGGATAAAAATTCTTTGTCTTTGGCTAGGAGGAAAAATGTGTATATAAGAAAGAGAGATTTAAGTCATCGGACTTCTATCCAATCAAAATGTGCTGTTGCTAACCTCTGTTATGAAAATTGAAAAATTGGTGTTAATTACAATCTAAAAAGAAATTCTGAGTGACATTCACAATGACTTTTGGTCCATAATCTTTTATTGATATAGCCACATGCCAGTCTTCACAAATGAGTCATTCATCAGGTCAGGATTTACCCACCCATTATGTTATTATGACTTTTCTTGGCATTCATTCAGAAATGTTTATGGACTATAAGGCATGCAGAGGACAGAGTGAGTCACTGTAGGAGAGCACAACATTTAACTACAGAAACACGCTCTTTATTTGGGGAGATGAGGTGTATGGGAAACATCATCCTTTCATGTACATAAAACCAACTGTCTGCATTCTTTCTGGCAGCTTCCACAGTAAAGAGACTGAGGCAATCAGAGAGGACTTCTTGTAGGAAGCAGAAGAAAATCTTGCAGAGTGATAAGGTGAGAAGCAGTCATAATTTGCTGAAGAGAAATAGAGTGCATTCTAAACTGAAGATCCAAAAGGCCCAGCATTTCAATCAGGCAAGTCCTTCCCTGATGAAAACATTGGAAATTATAGAAAATAAGGTTCATCCTGAATAATCAAATAAATGTAAAATTAAAATAATTCCACTGATTAAACTGGCAATATAAGATAATTATCAACAGAGCTGGCAAATCCTGTTCTGCTGTTGTGTGTGATTTGATATGACTTTTCTAGAGGGACAATTGACAACTTATGTCAGTGGTCTTAAATTTGTTATATCCTTTAAGATAAAAATGTCAAATCTATTAAATAATATGGATGTTGCTAAATTTAAAGAAGTCCATTGCAGAGTTATTTAGAGACTTTTATAAAATGGAAAAATTGGTGGGGGGGGAAAGCCTATATGTCCAGTAGTTTAGAACTGGTTAAATTATGGCACATCCATATGATCAGACAATAAGGAGACTATTTAATAACCTGGAGAATATTTGTAACAACTGAGGAAGAATATGATCCAGTTTTTGTTGTAGAAATTATGTACATTAAAGTAACATCTAAAAGTCTAGAAATATGTTCAACAAAATATCAATGAATGACGGTTCTGAGTTGTAATATTAAGGGTGATTTTTAAAAATTTATCTGCCATGTTCACACTTTCTCTAATAAACAGTATAACTTCAGAGATCAGAAAAACAGGAAAAGTATTTCTTCACAACTAAGGTAAGAGATTGAAAGGGTAAAGATCAGTTTTTTTACTGCTCACAGAATAAAGTTCAGATTCCTTTGCATGGCTTGGCCCCGCCTGCCACCCCACCCTCATCTCTCCTGTTCCAGCCAACTCTCTCACTACTAGCCATGCAGGCCTCCAGACTTTTTCCTATTACAGAGCCTTAACACTGTAAATTACATTATTTTTGCAGTTTTTCATTGCCATCCCTTTCCTGTAGGAGGATCACATTCCTGTCAACTGTTACGTCCCCAGTGTTGAGGACCATCACTCCTATACCACTGGCTTTGTCCTTTAGCCAAAGGAATGTGCACAGGACAAGATCACAGCCAATCAGAAGCCCTCAGAGTCATGGCACATTCCCACCAGTGCCCTTGACCTTTCTTTATGCTACATGAATACCGTGTCCACACAGGGACTGTTCCTGCAGTTTGAGTGTCTAAATGAGAAGCAGAGTCATAGCCTGGGCAGAACTGCCGCCAACTGTAGCCTACCTGTAAAATCAGCAAGAGCCACAGAGACATGGATGTCATGTGTTACTGCAACAAAAGCTGCCACATGGTGTCTCTCTGTCTGTAACATTCTGACCGGCCACCCTACTCCATGAGGCTAATTCCATCCTTCCTTCATATCCCAGTTCTAATCTAACCCTTAGGCCAGGTCAGATTCTTTCTCACACATGCGCTCTCAGCACTGTTCCCTCTTCACAGTTATCCCAATATCAATGTCACAGTTTTTGTGTGACTGTTCAATCAATACCCTGTATGCCAAAGTTCACAGCCCTGTGAACTCCTCAGAGCAGTAGTCACGACTGTCTGTTCACTCATTGTAGCCTCAGGACCTATCAGTTCTTGGCACACAGTATATCCTCAATTTAAAGAAAGAAAAGAAAATTTAGATGACTACATGAAGGAAAGCATGGGTAAAATAATTAAGAACCTTAAACATAGAGTTGAGAAGTATAAATCAAATGAAGCAATGTTTGGACAAGATTATTTGTCTTTAGGTGAGAAAACATGATGAGTCTTCTATAGTGCAAATAAATATGTACTAACAGTGTTCAGGATCTCCTGAATAATAGTAATGATGTTGAAGTACTTTCACTGTTAAAAGCACTTTATACATATTAGTTTGTATCATCCTATATACTTATATCATAGCCCTATGATATAAGTATTACTGTTATCCCAGAAGGAAGGTTAGCACTTTGCCCAAACATGTAACTGGAAGCTGGTAAAGAATGGGTTGACTTTACTAACCCAAAGTCTGTGTTTGTAACCACTGGACCCTGAGGCCATCCCTTTGGTCTGAAGATTATGTTGTTGTTGTTCAGTCACCAAGTCTTGTCTGACTCTTTGTAACCCCGTGGACGTCAGCATGCTAGGCTCCTCTGTCCTTCGCTATCTCCCAGAGCTTGCTCAAACTCACATCCATTGAGTCAGTGATGCCATCCATCCATCTCATCCTCTGTCACCTTCATCTCCTCCTGTCCTCAATCTTTTCCAGCATCTAGGTTTTTTCCAATGGATTGGCTCTTTGCATCAGGTGGCCAAAATATTGGAGCTTCAGCATCAGTACTTCCAATGAATATTCAGGACTGATTTCCTTTAGGATTGGTTGGTTTAATCTCATTGCAGTCCAAGGGACCCTCAAGAGTCTTCTCCAGCACCACAGTTTGAAAGCATCAATTATTTAGTGTTCAGCCTTCTTTTTGGTCCAACTCTCACATTCGTACATGACTACTGGAAAACGCACAGCTTTGACTATACGGACCTTTGTTGGCAAAGTACTGTCTCTGCTGTTTAATATGCTGAGTCCTGAGAAAGTCTTACAGAACTTCATTGACAAGACAAGAAAACATTTCTATTTAGTTTTCATATTGTATCACATGGGATCACTTGAGCTAATGATAGGGTAGGGTTGGGCAGCCCCAAGAACGCATTTCCCCTTGAACAAATAAAGCACACACTCCTTCCCACATCGCTCTCATGAATGGATTCCTATTCAGTGTTCTCTGCCCAATTCACTGGTAGGACAATGGATGCCAATAACTGTAACACCATCATCAACACATTTTGAGTGTTTTCCTATTTTTTTTATTTTGGCTGTGCTGGGTCTTGGTTGCAGCATGTGGGCTTTCTCTAGTTGTGGTTTGCAGGCACATCTCTAGTTGAAGCACAGGGCTGCTTCTCTTGTTGCAGCACAAGGCCTTCTCGTTGCAGTGCATGAACTTCTGTGGTTGTGGAGGATGAGCCCCAGTAGTTGGAACATGTGGGCTTTGTTGCCTGCTCCCTGCTGTGGGACCTTAGTTCTCTGATCAGGGATCAAACCCTCATCCTCTACATTGGAAGACAGATTCTTAACCACTGGGCCACCAGGGAAGTCCCCATCCACACATTTTTGTCCTCTTTGCACTCCCTGCTGGGCTGAGCGCAGGCCGCTGCCCACATTAGGTGCTTAGTCAATTTGTTTTGAATTAAACAGCCTTGTAGTTCTTGCTTTAGGGTTGAAATGATCGGCATGAACAAAGCGGTCATCTGGGAGATCTAGCTGCCTGTATGAAAACTCCATTTGGGAGAGCAGGTGGGATGTGAGAATCTCATTCTAAAACTAAACTTGACTCAAGAAATAAGGGGCTTCTCAGGTGGTACTAGTGGTAAAGAACTCATCTGCCAATGCATGAGATATGAGAAGACAAGCGTTCAATCCCTGGGCCAGGAAGATCCCAGGGAGGAGGGCATGGCAACCCACTCCAGTATTCTTGCCTGGAGAACCCCATGGACTGAGGAGCCTGGCAGGCTACAGTCCACAGGATCACACAGAGTCAGACATAACTGAAGCAACTTAGTACACAGCACAAATAGATTGTGTCGGCTATTGGGCAGGGAGAGGAACTGATTATGGGGCCCATGAACCTAGCTTCTGCAGAAGTGCTGTGAGGGGGTGCTATGAGTACAGTGTGCCTGGGGTGGGGCTAGTGTGGGGGAATTTGCTTTGGGACAGGTGGTTATACTTAAGGTCTGGGCCTCTGGTTGGGAGAAGGGGCCAAACTAGGGCTTAATGTCTTTGGTCTTTGCTGGTGTGATAAAGGCCTCTTATAGGTACAAAGGTCCTGCCAGGTGGTGCTTGTAAAGAACCTGCCTGCCAATGCAGGACACATAAGAAACACATGTTGGACCCCTGGGTTGGGAAGATCCCCTGGAGAAGGGAATAGCCACCCACCCCTGTATTCTTGTCTGAGAAGTCCCACAGAAAGAGGAGCCTGGCAGGCTATAGCCCATGGGATCACAAAGTCAGACACGACTGAAGTGACTTAACATGCACACACACATAGGTGCAAAATCTTTGGGGTAACACTCTCCCTTGACAAAGCTCATTTATGAGTCAAAGGAAGGAGGAAGATACTAACCCCAGAGAGTCTGCCTCTGATGCTAGCCGGGAGCTCCTTGGCCTGGAGTCAGCTGGAAAATTCCTGAGGACAGGAGTGAAAGTGAAGTTTGCCCAGTCTTGTCTGACTCTTTGCAACCCCATGGACTGTATTGTCCAAGGAATTCCCCAGGTCAGAATACTGGAGTGGGTAGCCTTTCCCATCTCCCAGGGATCTTCCCATCCTAGGGATTGAACCCAGGTCCTTCACATTGCAGGGATGAAAGAATGATTTGAAAACAATGGAGAACGCTGAGTTTAAAACCTCCAAGAAATTCCAGGCTGTTGGACGGGAGGGGAATCTGAGTAAGAATAGATCCATGTATATATATGGCTGAGTCCCTTTGCAGTCCACCGGAAACTATTACATTGATAAACAACTATATTCCAATGCAATGTAAAAATTTAAAAGAAATTCCAGACTGGGATAGGAGCACTTAGGTGTCTTCTAGACTTGCATTCCTTCAAGTTCAGGTGCCAGACCACTCACATCAGAGTCACCTAGGATAAAATTTTTAAGTATGTATTCCCGAGTCTTCCTGGAATCTGAACATTTCATGCGAAAATTGCATTTTTAACACCTGGATAATTTCTGTGAATCCTAAACTCTGCAAATCTCTCATCTGAAGAGACAAAATACTTGCCAAGGTAGCGAAATAAAATCCCAAATGCTTAGATTTGGGACCTGAATAATGATGCCTTTTTTTCAAGGATCATTTAGTGCCTTATGTTAAAACCACCTGTGGATTCAGTGGAATAGCAGTTAACTAGAATGACGAAGTGCTTTTTAATAACAGACATGGGGTGCATTGTTAAACTTTCCTTGCTAATCTCCCCAATGCTTCACAAAGGGAGAAATAAAATCACATTTTGGCCTGATGGACAGATTTCAGCCTGGCTCTCAGGTCTTCTCCCTCACTTTTCTACTGAGAATAAAGGTAAATGCTGCCCCTGATTTGGGAAAAGCTGGGCCCTGGAAGTAGGGATGTGATCTAGCCAAGTCTCAGACAGAGAGAAGTAGCTCTTTGGCCAGGACAGAAGCCCTGTCTCTTGACACTTGGCCTTCAGATTCCTACAGTTTAAAAATTAATCACCAGAAAATGGATACTTCCCATTTTCCCTTAGCTAGAACAAAGTCCTAAGTGCTGGCTCTAGCTAAGCCAGGGGTTCTCTCTCAAAATAAATTAAAGGGGTGGGAGTCAGGCTGGTAGGGACCAGGCCAACCAGCCCTGAGCTAGCAGCCTCTCCAGGGTTTACTCTGGGCTCCTAGCTGGTTAGACCAGCCCGCCAGGGCGCCTTGGAGAGCAGGGTGGAGATGCAGGGCTTGGAAGAGGAGCAGCGAGGCCTGGGGAGGGCGGGGCTGAGCAGGTCTCTGCAGCAGGCGGGAGAGGAGGAAATGGGGTGGAGGAATTGTGTTCAGGTGTGCGCCACCGAAGGCCAGGCTTCAGAAGGGCTTGAGGCTGCCTGCCCAGCCAGGAAGGAGAAGGAAGCTCCTTCTGTGGCTGTGATGCCCGTTTGAGGGGCTAACTGGAGGTGCCGCAGCCCAGTCTCTCTCCCCAGAAGGGGAACCCAAGAAGGGCCCAAGGCATGCCACCTCCCCTGTCATAGCTGTGGAACCTGCACCGCGGAGAGAGGAGGTAAGGACCCTGCTGATGCAAAGACTGCGGGGGCCAGAGGGGCTTTTCTTAGCATTTCCTCCTGCTTGCCGGCCCAGAGCTAGGATGCTGCTTCCAAGGGACCCTCTGAGGCTGCTCCAGAGGCTTCATCCTTTGTATTCCTGGTGTTGCAGCCATGCCTACCACCAACCACCTACAGCTGGGGGTCCGTGGAACCTCATTGCTTTGTTTGGGGAGCTCTTTGCTCACACTGGAAGGTCTGGTGCATGCAGCTGACTGGGTCATGAGGGCAAGTGCAGACGGTGATGATGGTTGCTCGATGTAGCCTTGGCTTTTTTTCATGCAGTGATGAGCAGACAACCTCTGCCTTTGCTGTCTAGAGCTTGGAATGAATTACCTGTACAGAGAGTCCATAATATACCGGCGTTGGTCATTACCTGTAATATTTCAGGGCCATTTTCCGAAAGCTTACCAAACCATTGTGCAGAGTTTTGAAAGAAGTATTTTGTGTGAGAAAGAGTGAGAGAACTGAGTTTCTGATGGTGACGAATAAAAATAGTAAGGGTAAGAGCTTACTAAGAGCTTATGATTTACAAAGCATGACGATGAAGACTTTGCATCTTGGCGCAGCCCGTGCAGCAGGTGTTGGTTATTATCTACAATCAGTGGTGAGGAGGCTGAGGGTCAGGAAGGTTACCTGAGCCAAACCAGGGTTTGCTGAAATGAGTACATGCTCTTGACTTCTATCCGTGAGGTCATATTTAGCCGAAGGTCTTTCAGATTCAAAATGAACAGAGATGAGGCACAACCAACTGTGCAGAGGCTTTGCCAAGAGGCTTTCTCCATCGGATAGCCTCTATCTCCTGTTACCATGTTCAGGAATTAATAGACCCGAGTCTCTACTTCTCAGGCCTCAATAGCCCCGTCTTGTGGATTTGGAGGCTGTTAAGGGTCTACTGTCAGCAGTATGCAATCTCAAAGGTCGGTGTCATTACGGATTCAGAAGCTACAGCTGAGCAATGGAGCTGGTCCTTAAAACACCAGAGGGCAGGAACGTATTTGAGAGCCAATGCCTTGTGGCCACTTAGAATTAAACCTAACACCCCTGCGCCCAAACAATTTACCACATCTCTCATGCTGCCAACCATTCCCTGTTTCCAAACTTCACCTATTACATGGCCCCTCAGTGCAACGTAAGCCAGCAACACTGGCTGCCTCTGTACTTTACCTCCTTAGGACCTGTGGTCTTCCCTCTGCTTGAAACTCATCACCCTGGGATCTTCCTGTAATTGGATCTCTCCCTTCAGTAAGGCTGCAGCTCAGATTGGCCTGTTTAAGAGGGCTTTCTAGATACCAGGATGGCAAGGAGACTGGGCACTGCCATCCCCGAGTACACTCCCTTATCATGTTGATTACAGTCATTAGACTGATGTCAATCTGATACTTGGTTCTCTTGTTTGTCGTCTGTCTCCCCAATAGAACTCCATGAGAGTAGGGACCCTGCGTGTCTTCTGCCTGCTGGACACTGCTGGGTCCCCAGGGTTTAGGTCTCCCAGTAAAAGGGCCTGAGTTAATGTTTGTTGAGTGAATAAATAATACAGGGGATCAGGAGATATCATTGCCTCCTTCTTATCCAACACCTCGACTCAGTCTCCCGTATGGATGCAAACGTCTTGATTTAGAAGGTGAAGTATAATAGCATCTGAGCTTCCAAGTGTTCAAGGGGCAACTGGTTGCATTCTTGGAATAAAGACGGGAAAAAGGCTAAACGGCATCAAGTGAATTTCATTCCCTGAGAAACAGCAAGGTATGATAAGGCCGGCTCTGCTGGCCGGTCTTGATAAGCAGCACTCACTGCCTGTGACTCAGCCCAGCCGTCTTCTGGACACAGAGTTTTGACCTTGGCTCTGCCTGGGGTACTTGTAGGGACAGTGACATTTCAGAAAGCTGAGAGTGCATGCTTCCTGCCCTGCTTCATCAAGCCTTTCATTCAAATGAGCCACCGGCCTTTGCTCACATGCCCTTGGCTATTTTACAGTGTCATTCATTTGCTGGATGGGAAGAGGTCCATCCTTGGGAACATGGGGTCGCAAGTGTTTCTATGGGCTCTATTGCTCTCTGCCACTGTGGGCATGTCCCTTAGTGCCTCCGCATCTCATGCTTTTCCTCTATAAAATGGCATGGGAATAGCTGCCTGTGAGGTTGTAGTGGATTCTGGAGGACAGTGATGTAGAAACCCATGCCATAAATATCTTGCTTTACGAGTACCTGGGCCTGCCAGCAAGGAGGAGCAGAGAATACACAGGGAGGTGTGTTTGTTTTGCAGATTTTTGCTTGCATAAAATCCACAGTTCCAAAAGAAATCTGTGAGAGGAAGAGACTTCTCTACAGGATTCCTTCTCCCAGGCAGCTACCTCAAGAATCGACTTACACACTTTAATTGACACCCAGACAATTTGCTTTGCACGAGTTGCATCAGACTCCAGCCCGGTGACACTGCCTCCTTGGCAGGCATGCAGCACTTGGCAGTATTTCACATGCTGGTGGTTTTATGGGTCCCATCTTGCTCTTCTGTGTTCTTCACTGTAATGTGTGGTAAGCCTTTCTGGCACCAGCCCTGGCCCCACTTGATTTAAGGGACTGCTGATTTTATTTCTGATCCTCAGGTTGTTCTGTGATTCTGTTTTTTAATGCACTCCTTATCTTGTTTGACTCACCTGTGCAGTTCTTCATTTCCAGACTTTAAAATATGACTTGTTCGAAAGAAAATAGATGCTTGAATTAGGAGGGAAGCCAGAGTCTTGAGGATCTTCTGAGGAGAATAAGATGTCCCTATGCAAAGTTGTGTAGTGGAAGGAGAATGACATTAAGTATCCAGAGACTGGAACTTGAACTCTCTCCTGACTTCTTGGGCCATGGGGGCAGGGGGATAGTAGCAATACTGCCGCAGACTTTTACTGAAAATGTAGAGAATGTTTAAAGGATTCTTTAGATGTTCTAATTTCATGGTGATGCTGACTATTCCTGCTTTTGAAAATGGGAAATGTGAGATGCATAGGGTACAAGGGCATGATGCAACCCAAATTTGAACACATGCTGGCTGGCTTAAGAGCACAGTCACTTACATCCTAGGTAACTTGCTGTCTACTCAGCCATACTTCTTGGGGATCTTTATATACAGTTCAACCTTCCCAGGCCTGCTGTCCTCACAGGGTGTCATCCAAAGAGGCGATGCCAGTGAAGGTTGAATGAAATGATGCAGGTTTATTTCACCATCTCTCATACATCTTGTTTACCACAACTTAGAAAAATGGTATATGGATATTTCTTCTCGAGATACTATGCTATGAGTTGATGATAAAACCAGAAGAGTCAGTATTCATTAACTCCTACTCCACACTCTACACTGATGGAAGCATTCTCCTCCTGTTGAAGCGTGTGTGTTCCTCAGTGGGGAAGGTGCGGGCTTGTGGTTCCAGGAGCCTGGCTCAGTCAGTCACTAGCTGTGGGACCTTAGGTAAGTTTCTCAAACACTCTGTCTCACATTCTCCATCTATAAACAGAGATGTTACTAAACTTTTCCCCTAGACGTTGTGAGCAGTGTCTATGTGAATACATGTAGCGGGCTGAAATGGTGCTTGGTATGCAGTGTCTTTCCAAAGTTCCTGCTGCAGCTGCGTTCCCCTCGGCCCTTCTGTGAGTGACACCCTCTCACTCC
Organism: Antilocapra americana; assembly: GCA_007570785.1. Lineage (NCBI taxonomy): Eukaryota > Metazoa > Chordata > Mammalia > Artiodactyla > Antilocapridae > Antilocapra > Antilocapra americana. The sequence goes on from ML660765.1 coordinate 35,050,384, forward strand.
CATGCTGTGTGTGTGGAAACGGATGAAGAGTCAGGTCACACCACTAAAATCAGGATTCAAACCCCCAGCTGTGTTTGTCCCAAGCCTCCCCTTTTCTGTGTCCTATTTCCACAGTAAACTCTAAAAGAAACACATTTCTCTGGGAACTCAGTTTGACAGGAATTCATACTCCAAAACACAACCTGCATTCTCTCCGTACATGTAGCTACTTCTGTCATCTTTAGGATGGTGAGTGAAGTGTCTCATCGCAGATGTCTTAAGCTCTGCCTCTAGGCTATCATCGAACCAACCAGAATTCTCTCCTGTATTCAAGATTTGGTCTGTGGGCAGGCAGCCACACTGGCCTTGAGGTGGTAAGTTTGCTCATTAAAAGCAATCACTGCCCTTCCTCTTCCCTAAGACAGAGTGCTGACCTGGCCAATGAGGGGCCTTCTTCTAGCTCTGTGATAACATTGTTCTGAGCAGGCTGGCTGAAATCTGTTGCTGCACAGTCTCTTGAGCTAGCATCTGTGTTGGCATAAGTGCCCAGAAGAAACTGTCCAGGGTTCTGTTCTGGGCTGGTCAAAGATGAATGCCAGCCCTTGTGCCCTTTTGACCATGGTACCTGGTTGGATATTGGAGTTTGTTCTCCCTGGGTGAGGACTTGCTTTTGCAGGGTCCCAGTATACAGTGCAAGAGCATAAGATCCTGGGAAGTCCTCCTCCTTCCGCTGCCAACACTGAGTATGCCTGGCTCCAGCTGCCTCCCAAATCATGACTGTCATTAATAATGAACAGCTTCCTTTCACTGAGTACTTGCTTTGTGAGAGTTCACAGAATCTTAACAATACTCTCAAATAGGTTCCAGTATTGTCCTATTTTAGTGAAGAGGAAGATGACATCAAGGGCATGCCTTGGTCAAGGGCACCCAACCAAATGGTGCCACCAGGATGTGCCCCCAAACACGTGACTGAACACGTGTTCTTCACCTCTGTGCTTCTCAAACCCAGACTCCTCCTGCCTGAGTCACCCTCTCTAAGATGCTGTGATAACACATTCCCCACTAGCTATGGAAAAACCAGTCCTGCTGGGCCAGCCCCATGGGGGATGTAGACAAACCTGCCTCACCTGGTTTCCCTGGGCCATGAGCCTGTGCTCCTTTTGCTGCATCTTCTCCAGACACAGTTGAGCACCTGAACTACTCCGGTTAGATTTCTCCCCATAACCTTGTGTGTACCCTCTCAGTCACATCTCACTCTTTGCAATCCCATGGAATGTAGCCCACTGGGCTCTTCTGTCCACAGAATCTTCCAAACAAGAATATTGGAGCAGGGTACCATTTCCTACTCCAAAGGATCTTCCCAACCCAGGGATCAAACCCGTATGTCTTGCATATCCTGCATTGGCAGGCAGGTTCTTTCCCACTGTGCCACCTGGGGTTCCTAACTCTGTAGTCAGTGGAATATCACAGTAGAAAAGAATGAGAGTGGAGTTTCTGTCTCTGCCAGTCCCCCTCAGTACCTATCCTTTGAACAGTAAACCTTCTGAGCTATTCTAACGTTTCTGTCCTCCTCTGTTCACTTTTCAGCCTGGTTTAAGAGCAAGCCGAATTGGATCAATTATAAAGCATATTTTCAGTGCTGCAAGGTAACTTAGTAATTGGCATCTTAGCCTGAGGACCAGCCTATGAATTGTGTTATTTAAAAAAGCAGACAAAACAGTGGGCTGCACGGTGGCTGCCTGTCAAGAAAGTGTCATCCCTCGAAAGTGGTACTTGTACAGCTGGGTTGCTAAAAGGAGTAAATACAGGAAGGAGTTGGGAAATCTGGTTAAATCGTAGACATCATGACCTTTTACTATCCATGTGATCTTGCACAAATTAGTTATTTTCTGCAGTAGCATAACACTGCTTTCTTTCATTTTGCTCAGCTCTGCCTACATCTACTAATAAGATTTCTACAGTGTCCCAGGTGTTATACTGACCCCTTTATGTGTACCATTTCCCTTAATTCACTCCTCAACCTAATGAGTTAAATAGTGTGAACATCACTTTACAGATTAGGAAACTCAGGTTTCTAAGGTTAAGTACCTATTAACAAAGTGGTGGTGGGGGGATTGAACCAGTTTTTTTCTCTCTTTTAGATTTATTTATTTTTGATTGAAGGATAATTGCTTTACAATGTTGATTTGGTTTCTGCCATACATCAGCATGAGTCAGCCGTAGGTACACATATGTCCCATCTCTCTTGAACCTCCCTCCCACCCCATCCCACCTCTCTAGGTTGTCACAGACCCCTGGTTTTTTGAGTTCTCCCAGTAATACAGCAAATTCCTAGGGCTATCTGTTTTTACATATGGTAGTGTAAATGTTTCCATTAATATCAGAATCTATCCCCCTTGGCTACTCACTCCAGTATCCTTGCCTGGGAAATCCAGTGGACAGAGGAGACTGGTGGGCTACCATCCATAGTGTTGCAAAGAGTCAGACAGGACTGAGTGATTAACACTTTAACTTTCATCTCCCAGACCAGGATAATGCCCCTGGTTGATGGTGAGATGTTAAATTCTTCCTTTTCTGCCATGAGAGCATGCCTAAGTTTTTCTCCTCTTGAGTGCAGTCTGCTTTTGCAACTCATGCTAAGGACTTTTTCCAGACCCTGTCTCATGACACTGCTCCTCATCTGCCAACCTCCCCATCAGTGACCTGTGTGGCTCCAGTGCAAACCCGGCCATCACTCATTACCCCTGCTGCTCCGTCTGCTCTCCCCAATGCAGAAAGATACCTCATTGATAAGCATAAATCTTTTCAGTTTCTTAACAATTGAGAGAGCTTCCAAACAACTACTTGTGCTTACCTCTGAGGATACAGCCATCCATTTTTCCTTTCTCTGCATGGCAGAAGGACGTTCCAGATCCCACTGTCTTTCCAAGACAGTCAGAAGCAGGGGTTGGTGTGGGCAAACTGAATGGGCCCTGGAGTTGGGGCTGAGAATGAACCCAGCAGGATGTATGCCCTTCAGTGCAGGGGGCTCCATCCTGTGTGTCACTGTTCCGCAGTACCCAGTGCAGTTCCAGGCACATAAGAGGGGCTCAAGTGTTGATTCCCTGAATAACTGTGTGAGCTTCAAGGGAAAAAGTACATGTTTATTGTAGATTTTTCAGACACTTGTTTGTTTTGCTTGTGTGGATGCTTAGTCACTCAGTCATGTCCTGCTCTTTGCGACCCTTTGAACTGTAGCCTGCCAGGCTCTTCTGCCCATGGAGATTTTTAGGCAAGAATATGGGAGTGGATTGCCAGTTCCTTTGCTTAAGAAGAACCAAAGAAGGGAGAGAGTTAAGTGTTGGGTCACTGTAATGACTACATTTGGGAACACATTTTCGTCTCTCAGCTTCTCAGGGTGTTTCTCTGCTCAACTACTTTTTGAGTTAGTCTCGACTCTATTTGGGGGTGGAGTTCGTCATTTCCATCCCACCTAATAATGCCATTTATCTCGCATGCTGAGAGGCCCATCACACTCACTCCACCTCTTTCCGTCACAGTTGGAAGCCTGGCTGGGCAGTGACCACGTAAGTGTCCCTAGGCCCCAGTCTTCCCCACATCTCCTGTAAGTCCTCTTCAGGAAGAGTCCAGGATGATAAGCTTTCCAGGTATCGAGTGCTAATGATGTGCCAGGCTCAGTGCTAAACACCTCCCTGAAAAGTGAAAGTCGTTCAGTCATATCTGACTCTCTGCCACCCCACAGACTGTAGTCCATGGAATTCTCCAGGCCAGAATACTGGAGTGGGTAGCCTTTCCCTTCTTCAGGGGATCTTCCCAACCCAGGGATCAAACCCAGATCTCCCTCACTTCAGGCAGATTCTTTACCAACTGAGCCAAAACACATCCCTATGCTGCTTCATTTCACTGTCACAAGACCTCCACTTCACCATATTGCACAGAACAAAACCCTGCCACTGACAAGGTGAAATGACCTGCCAGAGATCACAGAGCTGGTAGGTGGTGAGCCCTGGCCTCTGTGCCAGGACTGCAGGCACCCAACCTGAGCTCTTTCCATCACGGGCTATACATACATCCACCCCTGCCTTTAGCCATGGTCTGTTAAGCACCCTACCATATGAAACGGATGTTGGTCCTTCTCTGACTTCTCTCAAGCCAGAAATTGGCACTGTATGTGTGCTGAGTCACTCAGTCATGTCTGACTCTTTGCAACCCTATAGACTGGAGCCCACCAGGCTCCTCTGTCCATAGAATTATCCAGGCAAGAATCCTGGCGTGGGTTGCAATTTCCTACTCCAGGGTATCTTCCCAACCCAGGGACTGAACCAGAGTCCCCTGAATCTCTGGCACTGGCAGGTGGATTCTTTACCACTAGTGCCTCCTGGGAAGAGAAATGGCACTAAAGGGTGCCATTCTAGTAGGGTGATCTCCTACTGCTTTAGTGTAAAGAGCATGGAGTTGTATTCCCTGTTTGTTTCTGTTTTTAAACTTTGTATGTTATATTGGGGTATAGTTGATTAACAATGTTGTGTTTCAGGTATACAGCAAAGTAATTCAGTTATACATATATATGTATTATTCTTTTTCAAATTCTTTTCCCATTTAGGTTGTTAAAGAATATTGAGCAGAGTTCTCTGTGCTATGTAGTAGGTCCTTATTAGTTACCTGTTTTAAATACAGCTGTGTATACATGTACATTCCAAACTTTCTACTATTTCTCCTCCCAACCCTTCCCCCTGGTAACCATGAGTAAGTTCTCTAAGTCTCTGAGAAATTGTGGTACATATATATACAGTGGAATATTACTCAGCCATTAAAAAGATCACTGGGCTGGATGAAGCACAAGCTGGAATCAAGATTGCCAGGAGAAATATCAATAACCTCAGATATGCAGATGACACCACCCTAATGGCAGAAAGTGAAAAGGAACTAAAGAGCCTCATGATGGAAGTGAAAGAGGAGAGTGAAAAAGTTGGCTTAAAGCTCAACATTCAGAAAACTAAGATCATGGCATGGCCCCATCACTTCATGGCAGATAGATGGGGAAACAGTGGCTGACTTCATTTTGGGAGGCTCCAAAATCACTGCAGATGGTGACTGCAGCCATGAAATTAAAAGACACTTGCTCCTTGGAAGGAAAGGTATGACCAACCTAGAGAGAATATTAAAAAGCAGAGACATTGCTTTGCCAACAAAGGTCCGTCTAGTCAAGGCTATGGTTTTTCCAGTAGTCATGTATGAATGTGAGAGTTGGACTATAAAGAAAGCTGAGAGCCGAAGAATTGATGCTTTTGAACTGTGATGTTGGAGGAGGCTCTTGAGAGTCCCTTGGACTGACTGCAAGGAGATCCAACTAGTCCATCCTAAAGGAGATCAGTCCTGAATATTCATTGGAAGGACTGATGCTGAAGCTGAAACTCCAATACTTTGGCCACCTGATGCGAAGATCTGATTCATTTGAAAAGACCTGATGCTGGGGAAGATTGAGGGCGGGAAAACAAAGGGACAACAGAGGATGAAATGGTTGAATGGCATCACCGGCTCAATGAACATGAGTTTGGGTAGACTCCAGGAGCTGGTGATGGATGGGGAGGCCTGGTGTGCTGCAGTCCATGGGGTTGCAAAGAGTCAGACATGAGTCTTTGTGATCCCTTGGACTATGGCCCACCAGACTCCTCTGTCAGTGGGATTTCCCAGGCAAGAATACTGGAGCAAGTTGCCATTTCCTTCTCCAGGGGATCTTCTTCGCAACCCACAGATCCAACTTAGGTCTCCTGTTTGGCAGGCAGATTCTATACCACTGAGCCACCAGGAAAAATCAGTACTATTTATCACAAAAGGTAATGATAGTTAAACACACTGAATGCAGAGCACCATGAGTAAACTCTAGTCAAACATCACTGTCTTCTGTAAGCTCTGACCCTGAGACTAGCTCTTGCTTTGTTTCAAGGGAGAGTTAAATATTACCTGGCACCATTTCGTGGGTGTGGAGTTTCAGTTTGAGATACTCTGGAGATGCATGGTGATGATGGTTATACAACAATGTCAATGCACTGGATGGTAAATTTCATTTTATATATATATTTTACCTGTTAAAAAAATTCAGCAGCTCTTTATGTTACAGTTAAGAAACAGCGTTCAACATGTATTATGTGAAAAATGCAAAGTGCTGAACAGTGTACCTGAATGCTGCCATCTGTGAGTTGTTTTTTAAGGAATATGTATATACACATGCATCTAGTCTTGTATATGTGATGATCCCTCTGGAAGGATATCAATACTGGATTCTGTAGAGGGAATGGGAAGTAGAAAGAGAAGGAGGGTCATTGCTATTTGATTTGTGTTCCATGTGCGTGTATAACTCATTCTAGATTTTATGAACACTTAAAAAGCTAGGCACCAAATGAAACTTTCTCCTTAAAGCAACGCTTCTCAACCTTGCCTCCACCTAGACTCCAGCTGCTCAAAGTCAGGTACCCTGCCCTAACATCATTATCCCCTATGAGCTAGTAACTTGTTAGAAATAGAGGATCTCAAGCCCACCCAGAGGCAGGGAATGCAAATCTACATTTAGCAAGGTTCCCAGTGCCTTCCCTGGTGGCTCAGATGGTAAAGAATCTGCCTGTGATGCAGGAGACCCAGGTTTGATCCCTGGGTCAGGAAGATCCCCTGGAGAAGGGAATAGCAACCCACTCCAGTATTCTTGCCTGGGGAATTCCATGGACAGGGGAGCCTGGCTGGCTACAGTCCATGGGGTCACAAAGTCTAGACACGACTAAACAACTAATGTTTGCACTTTCGCTTTTCACCAGTGGCTCACAGGACATTAAAGTGTGAGAAGTAAGGCGCAGGACTAACTAAATCAGAATCTCTGATGTGAGGTTTGAGCCTGGGAGTTCATTAAGGCTCCCAGGCTACCCCATGGAGACGGTTAATACTGCCAACTTCAGATTTAATGTAACTGTTTCTATATTAACCCCTTCATTTTTCCCAATAGTCTTACTACATGGTTTAGTCTTATTCATTGTGGGTTCCATGTGCCCCTTAGAAATCATTATGTGTCCCACACTTCAGAGCACTAGCCGGGATGACTATCTAGGTCACGTGACTGTCACACAGGAACATATAGTGTTAGATTCCCCTGAACTTGAGGAATAGGATGTTTCATCCACATATAAAATAGACTATGATTTTTCATTAAGACACATAACAACGACAAGTCTTGTTTAATCTGTGGATGGAGCGTAATGTCACATCTTTAAATTTATGTAATAGTTGCTTTAATATTTATTCACTCCTTTGGCTGCAGCTGGTCTTAGTTTGGCACGTGAGGTCTTGCATCTCCACTGTGGCATTCGAGATCTTCTGTGTCTCATGTGAACTCTTTGTTGCTGCGTGCGGGCTCTAGTTCCCTGACCAGGGTTGGAACCTGGGCCCCCTGCCTTAGGAACACAGAGTCTTGGCCACTGGACCATCAGGGAAGTTCCTGTCAGGTCTTTTAAAATCAGACTTTAGAGTTAGACAAATAGGGAGTTGAATTTACTTCTCTGAGCCCTAGCCAACTGGGCTTAACACCTGCCTCACAGAGCTGCCGATAAGGCGGTATAGGTGCTTGGCCATCGTTAGGCGGTAATGATGGTTATGTCCGCTTCCCTTCCCCTCTGCACTTGCCCTGAGCTCCTCCCACTGTCGTGCCTCCCATCACATCTGTTTCTTCTGCCTTGAGCGTCTCACATACAGATGATATTTCTCACATTGCAGCTGAATGTGAGAAAGTTTCAAGTTCCACCTCCCCCATCCCTTGACAAACAGTACAAACTCTGCTTTCTCTTAGCAAATTATCTGACACTTTTCTAAAATGCAACTGAAACCTCATTACATGGATGAACAGCTTTCCATCAGCTCATTCCTAGCTCTGATATTAATATAATTGTTGCCAAGACATCGCAGTTGGCCTAGAGGCACTCAGCAAGGCGTCATGGTTAGTAACCCGAGATGACTGCAAGCGCAAAGAGCTAGTGGAAGCTGCTAGGATTTCCGCGTGGCCAGGTGATGCTGGAGAGTGGTTTCCAAGCTTCCTTTCTGTTGCCAGACAGGTGTGAGATAGAGGGGGTAATGTCCAAATGAGAAAAGCTGACCCCATCTGACAGCATCTACTGCAACAGTACCTAGAATCATCTTCTCCAAATATTAATTTGAACATGTTTAGAACTACTGTTTAAAACCCTTTGAGATATAATTTCAAAGTGTAATATGAAAATACCTATGATTTTTGTAACAAAGGTGCAGGTACCACTGATACTACTGTGGTTTATTGATTATGTTCAAAACTCAAAGAAATGCTACATTTCAGTTAGTGATTAGGGAAAGGAAAGATATATCTTGTCCAAAAAGAAATAAAGCCCTGCAAGAACTCTGCAAATAACGACTAATACTCTTAACAGGGTCTACAGAATCTGGCTTCTAGATTTTTCTCCCAGTCATCTCCCCAACTTCCAGTGGTCTGTTTATTGGGTTGTCTTTCTCATATGGTCGAGTCCTTGCTCTGCATAAGTCCAGATTCCCAGGCTATAGACTAAGTCAGATTTTCTGCAGTGTCAGCCCTAGGGTCTAGTTTATAGCAGTTGCTCAATAAATGCATGCAAGGATGTCACACAAAAGCTTCCTACCTGCTTCGCAATGTGTTTCTCGGTAACACTGAAATGCTCCAAGTTGCCAGTATAGGTACCAGACTGTGCTCTACCTTTTATCTTTTGGCTAATTTTACCCCCTGCTTAAGATATCATTGTGTTCCTCACTCACTTTGTGTAGGAAATTGTACTCTTAGACAAGAATATTTTCCTCCCATTAACTTCCATTGTCCCATCAAATCTCTAGGCTATTAGGGCCCTCCTTTATGTCCCCATTATGCCACATAGAGGGACTTCCCAGCTGGCGCAGTGGGTAAAGAATCTGCCCACAGTGCCAGAAATGTGGATTCGATTCTTGGGTTTGGAAGATACCCTGGAGGAAGGCATGGCAACTCACTTCAGTATTCTTGCCTGGAAAATCCCATGGACAAAGGAGCCTGGTGGCTACAGTCCATGGCGTCACAAAGAGTCAGACACGACTCAGCATGCAGAAACAAACACATACACAAATGCCACATAGATAATCTCTGATTTCACTTAACTCTTCCGTATTTGTGTCTGCCTCTCTAACACCTTGAGAAAGAAAAAAATGAGAAAATATAAGTGTGTAGTGTAGCAGGTGATGATGAGTAAATAGGATGTGTATATGTAAATATGTGATATGTCACTGATATTTCATGCTGAATAAGGAATTATGTCTGATAGCCTCAGTGCTTTTGTACTTCGTGTTCCCTCCATTTGGATATTCTTCCTACCTTTTTTCCTAGTCATTTTACCTGCCCTGTAGACCTCAATTCAGATATATTACTGCCACAGGCAAGTTTTCTTCCTGCCCCAATCAAACCCACAATTTTATGTTCTAGCTCCTTATGTTTCCTTTATGAGGATTGCTACCAATTATAATCATAGACTCTATTATCTAATGTAAGTTTGCCTCCTCCTCCATACTTGAGGCCTCATGAGGACGGTCTGTCTTTGTTTCCCCCCAGCATCTAGCAACATGCCCAGCATCCTGTAGATGCTCTCTGGAATGAATAACTGATGATCTGCAGCCCTTACTAGAACCCCGAGTGTGAAAAGAGAGAGCGAGCAGAAGGGGATGCCTGGCCTCCCTTCTCACGGTGTTCCTGGAGGGTGAGCCTCCACTGCCTACACATAGAAACTCCGCCCAGTCATTCAGTATTGCGGGGGCTTGCTGGGAAGCCCTGTGGCTGCTGGGTCCCAGCCTGCCCCACAGCGCTCCCCTCCCTGTTTAAATCAGGCCACAGCTCTCCTGCAAGCTTGTTCCTTGCAACGCTGAGCTGGGTCCAGCTGCCAACTGCTGAGGCAACAGAGGGGTGTGATGGTGAATCCAGAAGGGGAAGCAGGTGGTAAAGTTTTACAAGCAAAGTTTTCTTGTAAGTAGGTCTGACATCCCAGACACGTTCTGTATACAAGAATGAGTCTCACCAGAGTCTGCGGACTGGTGGAAGAGAGGCGTTTTCTTCCCCTTCTACTGACTACTACACTCAAAGTGGACAAGTAGTGTGATGTGATTTGAGAGTAAGGAGCTTTTTACGTGAGCCCCTACCCACTACTTGGAGCTGACCATTTTCCTGTCATTGACATTCCTAATATTACCAAGCCACTCCAAAGCTTTTCTTCCATCTGTCCTATCCTTGAAAGCCTTTTGGTGATTATTCCCAGCTAGCTTTTAAGTTAGAAGCATTCAAACATCCAGGCAACCCAGGGAAGGCTTGAAGGGATAATGGAGTGTGTTTGTCATTGACTAGTAATAGCGCTTTGGCCATGAGTTGGGCAGTAGCCTGGTTATAGCAAGGAGATCAGCAGACAGAAAACACTACACTGGGATCAAGAATTTGGGGGAACACCCTGCTGCCTGCTCCTTGGGTTCCATGTTACCCCGTGGAAGACAGAAGGGCAGGCAAGCCTAGTGATCTTCACATTCTGTCTCTGAAGCCGTAGGGTCCTGAAGAGATACCTTGGAGCCACCATGGAGAGCAAAAGAGGGGGACTCTGAGACACTCACACTTACCTTCACTGATCCCCTCCGTCTCTCACACAGGCACACACGCTCATACATACACTCATACCCTCTACATACACTCCTGCTCTTCCATCTCGGAAGCTCTCATCTGTTTTATGCTCTAGCATACAGAGCACATGGCACTGTAGGTAATAAGAACAGCGTCCAGTTGAGTACGGAAAAGTTAGGAAGCCACTGAACCAGATGGTCTCTGAGCTCTTCCTGCCCTTTGAACCTTTGAACTTTAGGCTCTCATACTGGGAGGCACAGTCCTGTTCCACGTGTCTGTTGGGAAGTAACAGATGTGTAGTAGTTTAAGAGTGTGGACTCTGGAGCCAGACTGCCTGGCTTCAGAACCTGGCTTCTGCTGCTTAGTGTGTGTCCTTAGGAAAGTCACTTCTCTCAGCTATGATTCACTCATCTCTAAAAGGCCTATAAAGGAGTACCTATCAGAGTTGTTATGAGGACTAAATGAGCTAAATATATAAAATGTGTAGAATAATACTGAATATTACAATGCATTCATAAATATCGGCAGTTTATGATTTTATAGCTTAGCATTACTAAACCAGTGGTTCTTTTTTTTAATTTTCTTTACTTTATTGTGTTGGTTTTGCCATACATTGACATGAATTCGCCATGGGTATACATATGTTCCCCCTCCAGAACCCCCCTCCCTCCTCCCTCCCGATTCCCTCCCCCTGGGTCATCTTGGTGCACCAGCCCCGAGCATCAACCCTGGGCTGGCAATTGATTTCACATATGATAATTAACATGTTTCAATGCCATTCTCCCATATCATCCCACCCTTGCCCTCTTCCACAGAGTCCACGAGACTGTTCTATACATCTGCGTTTCTTTTGCTGTCTCGCATACAGGGTTCTCGTTACCATCTTTCTAAATTCCATATATATGCGTTAGTATACTGTATTGTTGTTTTTCCTTCTGGCTTACTTCACTCTGGATAATAGGCTCCAGTTCCGTCCACCTGAGTACAACTGATTCAAATGAATTTTTTTTTAATGCTGAGTAATATTCCATTGTGTATATGTAAACTAGTGATTCTTAACATACTGGAGGATGTTGGAAACCTCCATAAGTCTATTAAAGCTATGGCTCTAGGGCTTCCAAGGTGGTGCTAGTGGTAAAGAACCCACCCACCAATGTAGGAGATGCAGGAGACGTGGGTTTGATCCCTGGGTTTAGAAGATCCCCTGGAGGAAGGAATGCCAACCCACGCTGGTATTTTTGTCTGAAGAATCCCATGAACAGAGGAGCCTTGGCAGGCTACAGTCCACAGGGACGCAGAGAGTCAGACATGACTGAGCTGACTTAGCATGCACACACATATAGTTACGGCTGCTTATAGCCTTGCAGTTTTCATCTAGTTCACATTTATATGTCTTAAGTCCCCAGTTTAATTTGTAAGGTGTCCCTGAGAGTAAGGCGGTATCATGTAACCTCTTTACCTTTGGATCCAGGACAGTTTTGAACATAGAAGAAAACTTAATCTAACAAAACTGCTTTTAAATCTTCAAAAAAGTTTTTTAGTCTAACCAAGAGAAACACAAAAGCTTGCTTAATTTTTTTCATAAATAAATACATACAATATAACATTCCTGACCTATGTGCATACATGTATATTGAAGGGGCACATAGCTTGCATTTTTTGAAATATTTTGGTGATTCACCCTGTCAAACAATAAACAATCAGGTAATTAACAGATTCTGATAGATGATAGCTAATTAAATTTTGGGATACATGGAACAGAGGCCATTCATTTTGATATTTGAAAGAATCCAATATGTCTTTCAAATTGCTGCAAATCTCTCAAACAATGTATACATTTACTTAAGCACTTTCCAGAGGGACTTAGTTTCAGGGATTGAAACTTACTGAGAGATTGGACTGGATATTTCCATGGCAAATAATTCCATTTACAGTATACTCAGCTCTAGTAACACTGCATGCCCTGAATAACTCACTGCTATCAGTGTGAGGCTTCCAACCCTGTAAAAAGTGCAACAGCATAAACGATACATACAAGAGGAAGAGCATTCAGGCTCTTTACATAACAGTCTGTCTCTCCCCCTCCTTTTTTTTTTTTTTGCCAGCACTTTTGTCTTAGAAGCCTTTAGATGGGGGAAATGAAAGACATGAGTTGCATAAACAAATTAGGATGGGAGATTTGGGCCAACAGGATTGAGGCGAAGCAGGTAATGGACAAAGAAAATGAGCTCAAAGAGGCTAAATTGTGAATGCAAACACTGGGTATATACATGCAGCTTTCACTTTGCTAAAGCTGGTTTTATGAGGCTGCAGGACCAACACCTTTGGTGCCAACTCAGCCTCCATAAATCTGACAAAGTTCTAAAGGTGGAGAGGAAATAAAAGGAGACAGAAGGGAATCCCCTAGCATCCATTTCCTCCATCAATCTTGACTCCTTGGATTTCGGAAGGAGGAGGTCACCAGAGACTAGTAAGTCCCACTGAGTTTTATTAATGTAGTTCAGAGTTCCACCAAAGTTGCAAAAAAGCATGGAGCCAGGATCGGAAACATGCATATGCTAAGTTGCTTCAGTCATGTCCTACTCTTTGCAATGCTATGGACTGTAACCCACCAGGCTCCTCTGTCCAGGGGATTCTCCAGGCAAGAATACTGGAATGGGTTGCCATGCCCTCCTCTAGGGGATCTTACTGACCCAGGGTTCGAACCCACATCTCCCATGGCTCCTGCATTGCAGGCAGATTGTTTACTGCTGAGCCATCAGGAACTGGAACTGGAAGCATGTATCTCTTAATTCCCATTCTGGTGCTAGTTTCATGAAATATAAGGAAGAAATTGCTTACCTGTTTATCTACCTGGAGACTTATTAAAAGGAATTTGGGGGGGGTGTATGGTTCATTATTAACTTGAAATATAATTGACATAAAATATGTTAGTTTCAGGTGTACAACATGATACTTGTATATATTGGGAGGTTATCACCACCAGTATTAGTCTAAGTTTTGGTGTATCAAAGCATGTGTACTCCTTTGGCACCCAAAATCACGTGTTACAGAATATAAGGAGGCATACAAAACAAACTTATGATTACCAAAGTGAAAAGTGGGTGTAGATAGATGAGTTTGGGAATAACATAGACACACTGCTACTATGTATAAAATAGATAATTAACAAGGACTTACTGTATAGCATAGGAACTATAAGGGAAAAGAACCTGAAAAAGATATATATATATATATCTGTATATCACTATGCTATCCACCTGAATCTTGCATGATATTGTAAATCTTATGTTGTTGTTTAGTGGCTCAGTCATGCCTGACTCTTCTGTGACCCATGCACTGTAGCCAGCCAGGTTCCTCTGTCCATGGGATTTCCCAGGCAAGTATACTGGAATGGGATGCCATTTCCTTCTGCAGGGGGTCTTCCTGACTTAGGAAACAAACCTGTGTCTCCTGCATTGGCAAGTAAATTCTTTACCACTGAGCCACCAGGGAAGCCTTTAAAATCAACTGTACTTCAATTAAAAAAAAAAAGATCAGAAGTGATCTTGAAAGGTATCTAGTCCAGCCTCTCACTTCCAGCCAACTCTGTACTTAGGCACTCTGGCTACATTTGCAGAAGGGAAGCTTTCTTCCCTTGTGATTCATTTCATCCTTTTTTTCTCACCTTCTAGGTCAACTGAAGCTCATTTTTTTTTTTCTTTTGAATTTTCAAGATACAGCACATGAGCTAGTTTTGAGTTGTATCTCCTTTGTCCTCTGAGCCTTGAAAAGGTACCATGACCAGATAATGCTGGTCCTGGGTGTTTAACCTGAAATACAAAAGACACCAGAAGTTTAAACATCAGTTTCTACCACTAGCTTCCTTCAAGGTTTGGGGAAGGTTTCTTCCTCATTTTTAAATGGTTATAATGGTGTTTCCTTAATTCTAAGTTACACACTTTTTTGTCATCAATGTTTCTTAAACAGATTCAGCCTTATAAATTATAAATATAAAATTATATGCAATATAAATATATATTGTATATAATTATATATATTATAAGTAAATACAATATAAATATAAAATATATAATTATAAATTATAAAACACATTCAATGGGGGCAGTTTTCCTTTTCCCCCTAAAATCTTCCAAATTATAAAATTAGTTATCACACACACACAAACACAAACACAAATCATCTTGGTATTGAAATACAGTGATTCTTAATTAAAAGAATAGTAAAGTCTCAATGAGACTAAACTTGAAAACTATAGAAACCTTATTATTCAGTTGGCTACTAGATATTTACTGACCATACACTATGTACCAATGGGATGGGCTTCCCAGGTGGCGCTAGTGGTAAAGAACCCGCCTGTCAATGCAGAAGACAGAAGAGATTTGTTTGATCCCTGGGTTGGGAAGATCCCCTGGAGAAAGAAATGGCCACCCATTCCTATATTCTTACCTGGAGAATCCCATGGATGGAGGAGCCTGACCAGTTGCACTCTGAAACTGGTTGGACATGACTGAAGCGACTTAGCACATTTACCAAAATTTGTTCTTAGTCTAGAGGCTTCATGTGTGTATACTAAGTCTATTCAGTCATGTCTGACTCTTTGCGACCCTGTAGACTGTAGCCTGCCAAGCTCCTCTGTCCGTGGGACTCTCTGGGCAAGAATGCTAAAGTGGGTTGCCATTCCCTTCTCCAGGGGTTTTTCCTGACCCAGGGATTGAACCCAGGTCTCTTATGTCTCCTGCATTGGCACACGGGTTCTTTACCACTAGTGCCACCTGGGAAACCCCAAGAGGTTAGAGCAGTAGGAGAAAAAACTTGAAAGTCCCTGCCCTTATGAAGCTTTCCTGCTCTTAGGAAGATAATGAGACTATACACACAAGCAAGGGAGATTATAGAGAGTGATAGGTCCTATGACTAAGACAAGGTAATATAGCAGTACTGTGTAGAGGAGGATCATTTTAGCTGAGAGAGTCAGGGAAAGCCTGTCGGAGTCGAAACCTGAATGTCAAAAAATATATCTGTCTTCTCTTGAAAGGAAGAGAATGGGAAAGCATTGCAGACAGAAGAGTAAACACAAAGGCCTTGGTGCGAGTCCTCCTGGACGAGAGGAGAATGGCTGCAGCACAGTGGATGAGAGGAAGGGGGAAGAGAAAGCAGAGAGATGAGCCAAGGCCGGATCATACCCAGTGTCTCAGGTTGTGAGAATGAGTTTGGACTTTGATTTGTCCTGCCCCTGCTTCTAACTAACTCGGGAACTAAAGCCCAGAGTGACTTGTTCGGTGTTGCTGAAACACTGGATGGTTTTGGCAATGAGATGATCTCGCTTCCTGAAAGCTGTTCTGTTTGATAGAGCTGCTTCCAGAAAGTGGCGTTTGTCTGTCAGCTAAGGCCTTCAAGGTGGAGCCTTACTCTCTTGTGCGCTGCTGTGATTCTTCCCAATTTTTTCTAGTTTATGACTTTCCTCCTACTTGGAGATGAATATATTCTTATCACTTAGCTGTCTATAAATAAAAACAGAAGTGATTCCAAACCTTTTAGGGTGTGTGTCTATGTGTGTGCACTCTGTGTGTGTGTCTGACTGTTGGCAATCCCATGGACCGCAGCCCGCAAGTCTCCTCTGTCCAGGGAATTTCCCAGGCCAGAATACTGGAGTGGTTTGCCATTTCCTAACCCACTAGGTTAACTATAGTTTTTCAAATATTGATTTAGTCAAGATGGAGACAAGAACCTGGTGGATGACTCAGCGAACCAGCCCATCTATGTGGCCCTTCCACCAGGAATAGTCCACTGACACACCTAGCAAGATCCTGCTCTTATTTTTTAATAAGGTCTCTATTTTTTTAAAGCTTTTATTTATTTATTTGATTTTGGCTGTGCTGTGTGGGCTTTTATCTAGAGAGTGGGAGCTACTCTCTAGCTGGCGACGTGCGTGCTTCTCATTGCAGTGGCTTCTTTTGTGGAACACTGGCTCTAGGCATGTGGGCTCAGCAGTTGTGGCTCCCGGGTTCTAAAGCTCAGACTCAAGATTTGTGGTGCGTGGGCTTATTGTTCCTCTGGGTGTGGGATCTTTTCAGGTCAGGGATTGAACCCAGGCCTCCAGCATTGACAAGCTGGGTTCTTTACCTCTGAACCACCAAAGAAGCCCGAGAGCCTCCTCTTGGTCCAGGACACTGACTGTCTTGAGATGAGTCTGCTAATGCTATTTGTAGTCCTCTGCCAAGTTCCTCTGCTCTCTTCTTATAGAACACTGACCTGAAACTAAGATACGTATCATCGGAGACCAGCCCATGTTAGGTACACCCAGTGGGGAAACCAGTGTGATGTGTCATAAGACCAAGGCTCTGATGTCACATTTGAATTTGAATCATTCTCCAGTGCTATGTTATTTTTCTTCATCTATTAGATCAAGTTAATATTACTCAGTGCTTCCCTGGTGACTCAGATGGTAAAGAGTCCACCTGAAATGCGTGAGACCCAGGTTCGATCCCTGGGTTGGAAAGATCCTCTGGAGAAGGGAATGGCAACCCATTCCAGTATTCTTGCTTGGAGAATTCCAGGGACAGAGGAGCCCCAGAGGGTAGTTATTATAATGAACCTGGACAATGAATACAAAAAAATATTTTGCATACAAAAAGTACGCAAAGAGAAAAAAGTTCCTAGCAAGTATCTGGCACAGTGTCCCTTCTCTTCCCACAGAATCTCTTAGAATTAAAGGCTCTTAGTGTCCCAGATCAATCTGCCTTTTTCTGTTGTTGTTCAGTCACTCAGTCATGTGACCCCATGAACTGCAGCTTGCCAGGCTTTCCTATCCTTCCCTTCCTTCCCTATCCTTCCTTCCCTTCCCACCATCTCCCAGAGTTTGCTCAAATTCATGTCCATGGAGTCGGTGATGCCATCCAACCATCTCATCCTCTGTTGCTCCCTTCTCCTGCCCTCAGTCTTTCCCAGAATCAGGGTCTTTTCCAATGAGTCACCTCTTCGCATCAGGTGGCCAAAGTGTTGGAGCTTCAGCATCAGTCCTTCTAATGAATATTCAGGGTTGATTTCCTTTAGGATTGATTGGTTTGATCTCCTTGTAGTCCAAAGGACTCTCAAGATTCTTCACCAGCACCTTTATTCAAAAGCATCAATTCTTCAGTACTCAGTCTTCTTTATGGTCCAACTCCCACATCCATTCATGACTACTGGCTTATGCATAATAATATTGGTCCCAAAACCATTTAATAAGCATCTACGGGATGCTTTGAACTGTACCGTATCCATCCATTCAATCAATATTTAGGAAGTCTCTACTCAGTGCCCATCAGTGGACAAAACATTATGAAGTCTTTAGGAGATACAATGAGACGTAGTTTCCGTCCCAAAGAGTTGAACACTTATAAGGAAAATTTCCAGATAGAATGTTCTTTAGAATTTTTAAAAAATATTTATATATTTGGCTGCCCTTGGTCTTAGTTTGCAGCATGTGGAATCTAGTTCCCTGATCAGGGATAGAACCTGGGCCCCCTGCATTGAGAGCACAGAGTCTTTGCCACTGGACTACCAGGGAAATCCCATAGGATTTTATACTTAAATTTTCCAAATGCCAGAATATACGAACTTGGGAGAAAGAGAGGGGAGAGGGATGCAGACCATAGCAACCAGAAGGCTTCATGGAAAAGAATAAATGGAGAGGGAAACTTGAGCTGGGCAGAATGAGGATAAATTAAGTGAAGTGGTGGTCTTTCTGGCCAGGGGAGGCAGGGTGAACTTGGCTCAGGGAGAGGATGGTGAGATGACAGTCCCTGCCCCTACGCGGATTAGATGCCGTGGAGGAAATGGCCTTTTCAGAGAGCAGCGGGTAGAGAAGGTTTGGGGGAACACGTGGCTACCAGTTCTGCTTTGTCCCTGTGTTGATAATGTGGTCTTTTAACTACAGAGCTGAGGGACCTGGAAAGACTGATACTGCACCTATAAGTCTCCTAGTTCTTACTTCTCCCAGAATGTGGGCATAAGTCCCAACCAAACTTGAAAGGGCAGTGTGAGTGGCAGAACTCTGTCTCTCCACACTGTGTGGAGGAGCCCCCAGCCTTGCATGCCCTGTTGGGGAATCGAGTTCAGGAAGAATAGCCAGCATTTGGTGCCTCTCACCCTAACGCTTCTTCTGTTCATGTTTTAAAGTCTTGGTCAAATCAATGGACTCCTTATAATGTGGCGGAAGCCTTCCTGGTAGTCTGGGTGCAGTGCCTCTGCTAAGGTATTTAGAGCCTCAGCTTCTCTCATCAGAGCCCTCATCACACTGTGTTGTGATGGATTATCTGTGTCTCCCCTTACCCCCAGCCCGCTACCCCTACCCCTCACCCAGGAGACAATAGACCGTTTGTTGTGAACAAGTACCATATTTCTTTCATGTCCACCATTTAATTCCCAGACCCTGGCACAGTATCAGGCACATAGTAGATACTCGATTAATATTATATTGTGTTAAATTAAGATCAGCTTTCCTAGAGTAAAGGGTGGTGGGTGGGAAATAAGGGAGCTGGGCTCAGAACTTGCCAAGCAGTAAGCCTGAGGGAGGGTTGGGTTTGATGAGAGAGCAGAAGGAGTGTTCACCAGAAGAATAAAAGAATAATAAGCATCAAACTGTACTGCCTGCTCCCCTCCCAGCAGAGCAGTGGGGATAAATGGAATCAAATTAGCAAAATCATTAGCTTAATGATAACCAGAATCCCCTCATGCTGGGAGCTGGGAGGTAAGCCGAGGTGTTCTCTGCTCGCAGCCTCCATGCCTTTCAGATCCCTGCTCCCTTCCTGCTGAGGACAGAGGAAGGGGTGCTCCAACACAGCTGGCCTCAGGGTTCTCTCTGAGATAAGGTCTCTGCGGGGGGTGGGGGTGGGGGGAGCGCGCAAAAAAGTAAGCGTTGTCAGCTGATTCCAGTCCTTCAGTAGCAGATGAGCAGTCAAACTTAGAGGGCTCTAAGATGTGGAGTCCAGATGTGGGCTTTGAAATCTGAACTTCCAGAGTTTGAATTCCTGTCTGCCACCTACTAATTCAATGGCCCATGGCAAGCGAACGCTCCAAGAGTAGAGCTAGTTATTTCCTTCTGTGATCATGGTCATCACTGCACTAGAAGGAACCCCACTGGCATGCGTTCAAGGCAAGAAAAGAGAAAGGGAATATTCCCAGAGACCAGGCTAAGACCAGAGAGCTCCAATAGGATTATTTTTTAAGTAGTGTCTTTTCTGTCTCCTCTTCCAGCTCTATTTGTTTTTGTTAAAAGATAAAACAGAGGTAAACCAGAAGTGATTTCAACTCACTCTGCATTGGGCACGACAATTAACTTGAAGTGCACAAAAACACGTCTTGAACTCTCAGCAGCTTAATGGGCAGTAGTTCTCTTCTCTAATGTCACAGCCCTGTGTGGGTTGCAAACCCATCATCGCACCTGCAATCAAGCCATCCTCAAAGGCTACGGAGGCAGGGAGTGAGAGCAGGGGCACTGCACCAGCTGCTCTCACCTGCTTCAACCTGGTGGTGCGTATGTCGTGGCCACTCAGGCTCCATTTGGTCAGTCCTGGTTTTTTACCAGGGCCCCACCTAAACGCCAGAAGGCTCAGTAATACAGAGTAGCATGTGGATATTTGGTGAGTACTAGCTGTCTCTGCTACATCTTTGCTGTATGACATTGGAGAAATCCCTTAACCTCTTTGAGTCCCAGTTTCTCCAGCTCTGAAATGGCTTCACAGTTCCTACTCTATGGAACTTTGTAAGAATTATATGGGATACTGCAGGGAAAGACTTGAGCACATTACCTCACAAAAGGTAGATACAAAGTGTTAATTGCTCAGTCATGTCCAATTCTTTGCAACCCCATGGACAGTAGCCTGCCAGGCTCCTCTGTCAGTGGAATTCTCCAGACAAGAATACTGGAGTGGGTTGCCATTCCCTTTTCCAGGGGATCTTTCCAACCCAGGGATTGAACCCTCATCTCCTGTATCACATGCAGATTCTTTACCATCTGAGCCACCAGGGTAGAAACTATTCAATACCAATGTTGTTTAGATTAGTGGAGATAAGTAAGCATCAAGAAGGACTCTTGGGCTGCAGGTGACAGAAACAGGTTCTAACTCAGTTCAGAAAATACATAATTTAGTGGAAGGGTTTGGGGTACCTTTTAGAGTTGAAATGAAGACTGAAGAACCAGCTTGTAAAAGAGATTTTGTGGTAGGAAACACCTGAAACTCTTTGACTTGGTGCCATCCTCTTGGCAGACCCAGGGCTACACAATTTGACAGTTCTCCTCTGGGGAAGAAGTAATTCTTTAAAAGAAAATCTGGCTCCTGCTGCAGAAGAGAGGGAGTGGAGCCTGAGTAACCACAGATGAGTAATATCCAGTCACTATATGGGTTAGGGATAAGTCATATACAAATAAGATGCAATATCAGTGTAGAGGGAAGCAGTTCAGTGCTGATGCATGGACTCAGTGATGTCCTCTGAGCCCCATGCTCTCTACCCTTCCTCATTGTTTCCTCGGAACATCACGCTTATCCCCATACCTACAGTCACAATAGAAGGAAGGAGAGTGTTACCAGCAGACCTCCACTCCATCTCCCTGGACAAACTGTGACACGGAGCTAACCCTAGCTGCAAGGGAACCTGTGAAATTCTGATTTTTAAGTACCCTTTGGTAGACTTAAGCAAAGAAGTTGAGCCTGGAAAAACAGATGTGCTAACCTATCACATCTGTCAAATGTCCCCAGTTGAACTCCGTGTTTCAAGAGGGAGTGGGGAGGCGATAACAACTGACCTGAACTTGAAGAATTTCTTTCACTGACTCTGCTCTCCATGATGCTTAATAAAGAGTAGAAAGATGTGAACATTGTTCCATGGGGTCTGCAGAGACTCTTCCTGGCCTAGGAGAACTTGAGTAGTATTGGGTATGGAGAGTGGATTGGTTGATAGATGCTTTTCCAGAGACTATTTCTGGATAGATCTCTCTGGTTAAAGCCTCTTTCTATAGTAGGTCAGTTATTTCTCAATAACACTGGAAAGAAGAAGCAAGAGCTCCTTCTGTAGTGAAATGTCTCAAAGATCCCAGGACAGTCCTTTTCTGTGGTCACACATTAATAGGTAGGAGGAAAGATGTTCTATAATTTCAGCATAGTGCCTGACCCATTCTAACTTCTCAGTAAATATAGGCTGTTTCCAGAGTTCCTTCAGAACCTACCTTTCTAAGCTTTTGATATGCAAAAGCTGAAAATCTAAATCTAAATGTCAGGTGCTGAAACATCCCCTGATAGCAACTGGGACACTATTTCAAAAGTAAGGCTATAAAAGGGAGGGAAAGGAGGCAGGGAGGGAAGGTACATCTTGGAGAGTTAAGTCCTATGTAAATTGTCCCACCTCTTTCTTAACCCTTTCCCCACCCCTACTCTAACCCACAAACACATTTTTTTTTTTTAAATTCCAGTGAAATGAGGTAGGCTTGAGAAAAAAGCCTGGGCGGAAATGCTTCAGCCTTTTAATACTTTAATGAAACAGCTGACTTTATTGTCATTTACCAGGCAGATTTAATTGAATGTCAGCCGTGTGTCCCGTTCTATAACAGGGTCTCATATACATTGTAATCATAATATTAACTGACCTTTAGGAAGTACTCACTGAGCTCCAGGCTTGGTGCCAGTGCTTTACATAAGTGATCCTCTGGATTCATCAGGAGGACCCCACCAGGTTAAAGGTGCTGCTGCTTGTTTTACAGATACAAAAATTGAAGAGCCAAGCAAGTTGAGACATTCGTCAAATATCACAGCTACACATGGTCAAGCTGTGGGTCAGACTGGTTTTCTTAATCACTAAGCTTTTCAGCATCCCATGGGATGCAGGTTGTCTCACCTTACACCCAAGGAGCCCAGGGCTCAAGCTAACTTGCCCACAGTCAGCTTCAGAGCTATAAAATGACAGGGCTAGGATTGAACCTAGGCCCATCTTTCTTAAATACAAAGCTGGGCTGTCTCCCAAGGTGTTTTATTATTGGCTAAATGTATCTGGTGGCTTCCCTGGCAGCTCAGTGGTAAAGAATCCACCTGCCAATGCAGGAGATGCAGGTTTGATTCCTGGGTCATGAGGATCCCCTGGAGAAGGAGATGACAACCCCATCCAGTATTGTTGCCTGGGATATCCCAAGGACAGAGGAGCCTGGTGGGCTGCAATCCATGAGATTGCAAGAGTCAGACACGACTTTGCGACTAAATCACCACCACCAAACATAACTAATGCCCTAACTCCCTACCTGTAATTCCACCAACTCCATCAAGATTCACTCACACAGGGTGGTGAATTAGTCAAGAACATGGACTCTAGAATCCAACTAGCTCTCTTTCATTAAATTCCCCCAACTCTCTAAGCTTCAGCTTATGTGTCTGTAAAGCGGGATTAATAATAGTAACTGATTTATAGGTTTGTTGACAGGACTTGATATAATAATCCAAGGTTACTGTTCAATAGCTGTAATTTTTTTTTCCTACCTTGATGGAATTTCATTCATTATCTAATTCATTGTTTACCTATGAGGCATTTTCTCCTCTCTGCAAGTCTCATTTGTGAAATAGGAAATTATCTCAATATTCTCCATGTCTCCTTCTGTCATTCCTTGCTTTTCACAGTTGATTCAGGTACCAAGGGCAGCTAAACTGTCTCAAAAAGAACTGAAGAAAAGCACAAATTCTCCTAAGAAAAAGCACATAGCTTACTGTTGGCACATGAGTGCCAGCAGCCCCTAGAGTCTCAGGATAATAATAACTCTTGATCACAGGATACTTGCCTCATGCCAACTGCTCTTCAAAGCATTCTAGATACATTATTGTATGTCATTGAAGAGTCTGTTCATCATTTTCCTTCTCTCTTTCTGATGTTGGCAAAATATATATTTTGCCTTAAATTATCTTTTGCAAGTTGGGCAAGCAGACTTGACCAAGTTATCACATTAACTAAATATATATATGTATTTGTGTGTATGTGATACACACATATATGCCATTATGAGTGCCTATACACATCAATATTGAGTGGGAGAAGCTAATGTGATTTCCTGGTGAGGACTGTCTGCCCATCCTGCCCTCTCTAGATGGTGAAGACCGAGAACAGGAAGAGCTACCATGTATTGAGTAACAACTAATGTTCAGACGTTGCTAGAAGCACTTCACATGGGCTGCCTCATCTGCTCCTCATGATAACCCTGTTGGAAAAGTACTGGGGATATCTTTATTTACAGATACACACATGAGGCTCAAAGAGACGGAGTAGCTTACCCTGTTAGGAAATGGGAAACCTAATCCGCAGTGTAACTACAAAGCCTTGGTACTATCAACCACCACACTCAGAACTTTAGTTTCTTTACTTAAGCCCCTTTAAAAAAAAACAAAATACAGGAAACTGTTTCCAGCTTCCTGAATACTAAAGTCCTGAGATCTCTCATGTGCTGAGGAGAAGCGTACAGAGGTGGTGTCCTCAGCAGGGAACTGAGAGCCTCAGACCTAAAACCCTTGGTGATGGAAACTATCAGGTGAGATTCCCCCATGGGTATCCTGACCTCCCACAGGTCACCAGGGAGACACTCACCTCAGGGCCACTAGTCAGGGATGAACTTCTGGTCCAGAAAGTCCGGTCCCCACTCCCTGACCTGGGAAGAGTGTAGAGCTGCGGCTCCTAACCACTCAGTACACCTGCACACCTTTCTAAACAAGGAAAATAGGAGGCTGGCAGGCAGGCAGGTAGGGCCACACTCTGTTCCTGTTCTGCTGTTGTCAGATGTGGGAAACCTGCAGGGAACAGCCAGGATAAACCTTGTCAAGCATGTAGCAGAGGCGCCTCAAATGACAACTGGGATCATCCTGTTGTCATCTAAATGGGATGACAAAAAGGATATTAAAATTATATCAGGGCTTCTGTGATATTTCATTTGCAGTAGACCATCAAACACTTGGGTACTTAGTGTTTTGTGTAATGGGAAAGAACAGATTCATGTTGTTACTTGTTTTCCATTTACCGAAGAGATGCTGGAGGGCCCTGGTCCCTCGATAGCTCTGTGAAGCCCATTTGCCATGCAGACAATGCAGTGGGCCTTTGAAAGCCTGTCTGCCAAAGCCTGCTAGAAGCCCCTCTCCCTGTGTTCAAGGCATGGAGAGCTGTGGGCCGCATATAAGCACCTTCAAGCCCCGATGCCTGCCATGGCCTCAGCATCACTGCATTGAGAACAGGGACAGACTTCTCTGAGACCCAGCCTAGCAATGTAGAAACTTGAAGTCATCAGACCAACTTCTGGTCTGTGGAACTGACATCAACAAGCTATGAGGCTCTGACCAAGTTGGCCTTCTGGAGCCTCAATAATGCTGTTTATAGCAACATGGATGAATCTAGAGAGTATCATAGGGAGTGAAGTAAGCAGACAGATAAAGAGAACTATTGTGTGATATCCCATACATGTGGAATCTAAAATGAAATTATACAAGTGAACTTATTTAAAAAACAGGGAAAAGATTCACAAGATCAGAGATTGATCTTACAGTTGCCAGAGGGAAGGGATAGTTAGGGAGTTTGGGATTGACATGTACAAACTGCCATATTTAAAATGGATAACCAGCAAAGTCCTTCTATAGCACAGGGAGCCCTGCTCAATGTCATGTGGCAGCCTGGATGGGAGGGGAGTTTGAGGGGGAATTGATCCATGTATACATATGGCTTGAGTCCCTTTGCTGTCCACCTGAAACTATCGCAACATTGTTAATCAGCTGTACTCCCAATATAAAAGGTTTAAATTTTTTTAAAAAAAGCTTTAGACTATATGGTCTAAGACACCTTCACTTTTAAAAGGTCCCACAACCTCTCAGCCATTTGCTGCTGCTGTTAAGTTACTCATCTTTTGAGGCAAGGTAATTGATCTACTAGGTTTTTGGCTCCAGGAGGGCAGATGTGTTTTGTCCAAGATTCTGTCGCCACTGTTCAGCAGTGCCTGACACAGAATAAGTGTAAATAAATTAATAAATGTCAGATGGGTGGTAGTAGGACAGGACCAATTTATATTCTGAACTGCCTGCCATGGACACTCATGGTGTATACTTACAACGAACCCATCAGAGAGAAGTAGAGTCGCCCTCCTGTGTATACTTTTGACGCTAATTGCTGGTGACAAATTCCTGAGGCTTACGCAGTGAATCTCTATAGTTATCTGACTTTGTCTACTTCTTACTTTTTAAACATTAGTCAACATGTCTTTGTAGTAAGCATCCTTTCCCATCTCTGAATGTTCCAAATTATGAAGCACATATTATGTGCTAGGGCCCTTGAACAGGTCCTGTTTGCTGTTCACTAAGTCACATCTGACTCTTTACAACCCCATAAACTGCAGCACTCCAGGTCTCCCTGTCCTTCACTATCTCTCAGAGTCTGACCAAATTCACATCCTTTGAGTCGGTGATATCATCCAACCATTTATCCTCTGTCGCCACTTCTCCTCTTGCCCTCAATCTTTCCCAGCATCAGGGTCTGTTCCAAAGAGTTAGCTCTTTGCATCAGGTGACCAAAATATTGGAGCTTCAGCTTCAGCTTCAGCATCAGTATTTCCAATGAATATTCAGAGTTGATTTTCCTTAGGATTGATTGGTTTGATCTTCTTGCAGTCCAAGGGGCTATCAAGAGTCTTCTCCAGAACCATAGTTTGAAAGTGTCAGTTCTTCAATGCTCAACCTTCTTTATGGTCAACTCTTGTATTAAAAAAAAAAAACAAAACTAGGAAGAAATAGGCACTACTGTCAGGAAGTCTATGGCTATTTGAAAAAAGAAAAATTGTTCTCATTTTTCTCTGTCACTTTATGTTCTTGTCCCGTTATTCCTTCTTCCTTCATCGTTAACTCTATTCCTTTCTCCCAGAGCAGACTTCAAAACCAGGTTCTCTTCCGCCATTCTTTATCCCACTGACCCACTTTTTCTCACCCATATGTTTGTCACAGTCCCTCACGTTAGTGTGTTTGCTAGCAAGGGTGTCATCTCTCTGACACAGAGAGTTGTAGATTTATTTCTTTAAGATTATGTAGCAAATTCCTCAAAAAGCCAATCCAGGACACAGGCTCATTCAGTCCATGCTCTTCAGTTCTCTTGCCCACAAGAATGTTTTTGACTATCTTTAACCATAAAGAAAGCTGAGGGCTGAAGAATTGATGCTTTTCAACTGTGGTGTTGAAGAAGACTCTTGAGAGTCCTTTGGACTGCAAGGAGATCAAACCCTCAATACTAAAAAAAAAAAAAAAAAAATCAGTCCTGAATATTCATTGGAAGGACTGATTCTGAAGCTGAAACTCCAGTACCTTGGCTACCTGATGTGAAGAACTGACCTATTAGAAAAGACCCTGATGCTGGGAAAGATTGAAGACGGGAGGAGAAGGGGACAACAGAGGATGAGATGGTTGGATGGCATCACCAACTCAATAGACAGGAGTTTGAGCAAGCTCCAGGAGTTGGTGATGGACAGGGAAGCCTGGCATGCTGCAGTCCATGGGGTCACAAAGAGTCTGATAAGACTGAGCGACTGAACTGAACATCCATCTGAGGTGCTATTGAGACAATGAAACTTTTTTTCCCTAGTAAAAAAAAAAAAAGGCTTTTTCCCCTAAAATTTGATTTCAAATTTGAAAGAGGCAAAGGACTTTTGTAAAACAAACATTTGATTTTTATTTCCACTTATGTAAACAATAATGTGTTCAATTTTAGTTTTCTCATTAAACCCATTTGTATATGATTTCATACCTTTACTCCTTTAAGGATGAATGAAAGCTGGTGGATTTTAGAGCTGGCCAATAGATATGAGCTTTGATTTTCGGTTCTGTTACTCATCAGCATTGGGCAAGTCCTTGTTTTCTTCATCAGTAGAACGTGGGTCCTTTATTTAAAGGGTTACCTCATATGTTTGTTGCGAAGATTTACTGAGGTGGAGTCTATAAAACAGAATGCCTAACTAATAACTGGAGCTCAATAACCTGTCTGAATCGAGTTCAACAATGTATTGGTCTCCTGCCATGCACAAGGTCTTGTTGGGGGATGCAGAATAAGCTGACTCATTCATTCCCAAAGCAAAGGTTTGATATGTATCTATCATGTGCTTCCTATCCCTGGACTTGCAATGCTCAGCTCAGATATCTGCACTGAAAGGCCCTCTCTTTCACCATGTCTACAGTTACCTCCTAGTTACTCTTCATCATGTCATCTTGTGTATTTCCTTCATAGTATAACAGTGTTCTGTTGGTTTGAGTGTCTGCTCTGTCTGCTCTTTCTCCATAAGCTGGGGGATGCTGAGAGTTTGTCTTTTTACTACTAAATCCTCAGCGTGCAGCCCAGTGTTTGGAAGTGAGTAGACACTCTATTTTTAATCAAATGAATGAATAAATCCTAGCTGCCAGGGATACATTGAAAAACAAAACAGACATAGGCCTTGCCTTGATCTGATTCACAACCAAGTGAAGAAGTACAAGGATATTTTTGTTACACTATTAAAACCTCTTTATTTCTTTTAAGACTATGAATTTTCTACCTCAGAGCAAATTTGGTGGGTTTTATAAGGTAGATATTGGAGAAGGAAGTGGTAACCCACTCCAGTGTTCTTGCCTGGAGAATCCCAGGGACGGCGGAGCCTGGTGGGCTGCTGTCTCTGGGGTCGCACAGAGTCAAACATGACTGAAGTTACTTAGCAGCAGCAGCAGTGGCATAAGGTAGATATAAGTGGAAGTGCCAAGCCCAGAACAGAAAGGAAGAGTTAGTTGGGGTGAGAGACTTGTGGTAAATCTTGGGTGGAAGGTGGCATGTGAAAGTCCGTATTATTTGCAAGCATTCCTGGGACAGAGCCGTGGTGACTCTTAGGAGGAGAACTCCCATTCTGAGCTTTACTGAGTTTTGCTTTAGACATGTTTTTATTCGCACCTCTGACTTTCCTAAACTCTTGGAACAACCACATAATGCTTCTCCCCTGGGAGGGAAGAGGATGCCACTCGCTAGTCAGAACCAAGATTATAAGGGGAAAAAGGAAAATATATCCCTTCCTTCTAAAAGATTGCTAATTTTAGAGAGTGTTCCTGTACTTTTGCCTGTGACACAAGTAATATGTGTTCATCATGAATATTTAAGAAAATGCAGATAAGCTGTAAGAAGAAAGCATATCTAATTCATCATCTCATGATGCAGATGACCACTGGTACATTTTGGTATATGTGCTTCATTTTCTTTCTTTAAATTTATTTTTATTGAATTATAGTTGAACTAGAATGTTGTAATTCAGCAGTTAATTACTGCTGTACAGTATAGTGACTCAGTCATATATATACATTATTTTTCATGTTCTTTTCTGTTGTGATTTATCACAGGATACTGGATATATAATTCCCTGTGTTATATAGTAGGACTTTGGGTTTTTTTATTCTATACATAAAAACTTCTGTCTGCTAAGCCTAACCTCCCACTCCATTCATTTCCCAAACTCCTTCCCCTTGAAAATCTATGTTGTCTATGCCTATTTTCTCTCTCTGTTTCTATTTCATAGATAAGTTCACTTGTGTTGTATTTGAGATTCCAGATATGAGATATCATATGGCATTTGTCTTTCTCTTTCTGACTTATTTCACTTAGAATGATGATCTTTAGGTCTATCCATATTGCTACAAATGTAATTATTTCAATTATTTTTATGGCTGAGTAGTATTCCATTGTATATATGAACCACATCTTCTTTATCCATTCACATGTCAATGGACATAGAGGTTGTTTCCATGTCTTGACTTGTGAATAATGCTACTATGAACATAGAGGTTCATGTATCTTTTTGAATTATAGCTTTGTCTGGATATATGCTCAAGAGTGGGATTGCTGCATCATATGGTAACTCTATTTATATTTTCTTGCAAAACCTCCATACTTTGTTCCACAGTGGCTGCAACAACTTATATTCCCACCAAGAGTGTAAAAGGAGGGGCTCCTTTTTCCTCAAACCTTCTCCAGCATTTGTTATTTATAGACTTTTTAATGATGGCCATTCTGATTGGTGTGAGATGGTACCTGGTTGTACTTTTTATTTTCATTTAATCTAATAGTGATGCTGAGCATCTTTTCTTCTGCCTATTGGCTATCTGAAGTTCTTCTTTGGAGAAATGTCTCTTTAGGTCTTCTGTCCATTTTCTGATTAGGTTTTTGTTATTGTTGTCAAGTTGTATGAGCTATTTGTATATACTGAAATTTAAGCTCTTGTCAGTCATATTGTTTGCAAATATTTTCTCCCATTCTGTAGGTTGTCTTTTTGTTCTGTTTATGGTTTCCTTTGCTTTTCAAACTCTTATAAGTTTGATTAGGTCCAATTTGTTTGTTTTTATTTCTATTGTCTTGGGAGGAGACTGACCTAAGAAAACATTGGCATGATTTATGTCAGAGAATCTTCTGCCTGTGTTCTTTTATAGAAGTTTTATGATTAAATCTTTAAACCATTCTGAGGTTACCTTTGTGTATGATGAGAGGGCATGTTCTAACTTCATTGATTTACATGCAGCTGTCCAACTTACCCAATACCACTTGCTGAAGAGACTGTCTTTTTCCTATTGTATAATCATGCCTCTTTTGTTGAAGATTTATTAACTGTGGTGTGTGGGTTTATTTCTGGGCTGTCTTTTCTGGTCCATTGATATGTATGTTTTTGTACCAGTACCACACTGTTTTGATTACTATAGCTTTGTAGTATTGTCTGAAGTCTGGGGTGGTTTTGCCTCCCATTTTGTTCTTTTTCTTCAAGATTGCTTTGGAAATTCTGGGTCATTTGGGGTTCCATATGAATTTTAGGATTATTTGTTCTGGCTCTATGCAAAAGGTCATGGGAAATTTGAAGGAACTGCTTTAAATCTATAGATTGCTTTGGGTATTTTGGCCATTTCAACAATATTCTTCCAATCCAAGAGCATTGAATATTTTTCCATTTCTTTTAATCGTCTTCAACTTCCCACATTAATGTTTTACATTTCTCAGCATATAAGTCTTTCATCTCTTTGGTGAGGTTTATTCCTAAGTGTTTTATTTTGGGGTTGCAATTTTAAAATGTATTTTTTTTAACATTCCCTTTGATATTTCGTTGTGTAAAGAAGTGCAATTGATTTCTGTATGTTGATCTTATATCCTGCTACCTTGCTGAATTTGGTGTATCTGCTTCTACTTTACTATATACACTTGCACTGGACGTTGAGTTGTTGTTGTTCAGTTGCTAAGTTATGTCCGACTTTTTGTGACCCTGTGGACTGCAGCATGCCAGACTTGCCTGTCTGTCACCATCTCCTGGAGTTTGCTCAAACTTATGTCCAGTGAATCAGTGATGCTATCCAACCATGTCATCCCCTATTGTCCCCTTCTCCTCCTGCCTTTGATCTTTCCCAGCATCAGAGTCTTCCAATGAATCAGTAGTTCGTATCAAGTGGCCAAAGTATTGGAGCTTCTGCTTCAGCATCAGTGTTTCCAATGAATATTCAGGATTGATTTCCTTTAGGATTGACTGGTTTGATCTCCTGGCTGTCTAAGGGACTCTCAAGAGTCTTCTCCAGCATGTCAGTTAGAAATTAGGCCATAGAGTACCTAATTATTAAACACGTTTCTTATGCTTTACAGTGTGTGATAATTATTTCCGTACCATTTAATATAGTCTACCACATTTTTTTAAGAAACATAGAATACTTTTCCAGTGGAGGCATCACACGTCTTAATATTTGTATAAAGGGGAAAGAAAGAGGGAAGTTTGGGGTTCCAAATTTATAGCAGGCAGAACATCCATGAGTCTCTGAACCTGTAACAGTATCATTTTCCTCTTCTGTGAAAGAGGAATGGTGATGTCAGTTGTTCCCTGGGGTGGTTTAAAGGATAAAATAGAATAATGTAAGTGGAGAAGTTGACTGCATAGTGTTCAACCAACGTTAATTTACCTTTACATTTAAAGAGGAAATAGAACAAGAAGAGAAAGGAGACATGAGCAGAGTAAAAAGGAGGAAAGAAAAAAAAGCGTGGTGGGGAGAGATGCCTTGTCTATAAACAGGAAGGATTCAGCAGTTGAGGGTGAGCTGGGAGATGGAGGGCAGCCCTGAGAGAGGAGAGGTTGATGGCTGTGTGGGAAACGGTGGGTTTTCTACAGGCGCTGCTGGTCTGTTGTCTGAACTCCTCACTGCTTTAGGCAAAAGCAAAGCACGGTAGTGGCACAGCTTGCTTCTTATCTGGGCTGGGAGGTTTCTCTCTGAATGCTGGTGCACATGACTGTCCTGATTTTACTCCCCCAGAGTGCCTCTTTGAAGATGGAGGTGAGGCCTGGACAGCAACCACTGCCCCACAAGGGCTGTTCTGTCTCTCTTGCATCTGCAAAAGGGAGCCCACCAGTATCCCATCCCCGCATTCCCAGAACAATTGGGATGCATTAGCTATATCTTCAGAAATGTAGATCCTGAAACTAATCAGCCTGAGAAAATTCATGATGCTGTTTTGTTGTGGAGGTTATTGTTTTCTCTCTAATCTTGTTAATGTTTTGAATAGCCTTACTGAGGTATAATTGCAAACAATAAACTGCACATATTTGAAACATTAGATGCTGGTTATGACACGTGGATTCACCTGTGAAACCATCACCACAGTCACCTCGATGAACACGTGTCACCCCAGTTTTCTTGTGCCCCTTTGTAGTTCTTCCCACCACCCTTGCCCCTAAAAGCCTTCTACATGACTATAGTGTTTTTCCATCTTCTTATTTCTAGTAATTCTAGACAATTTGATGTGATCAGATCCTTGTGGTTCTGTTTGCTTGCGAGTGGGAGCTCACAGTATTTTTCTCAGTATCCCTCTAAACACTCTGATGTCATCTCCCCCTACCCTGCCCTCATGTAAAAGCTGCTTCTGTGAAGGTAGATGCATCTCTCTGTATATGTCACTGCAACTGGGAATGACTTTTAATATTGACCCTTACTATCACTTTTGATCTCTTTATGGAATTGGAAATAAGGCTCACTGGAGATGATTTTGGCACCAGGGTGGAAGAGAAATCATGGTTTCATTCATTCAACAAAGGAGAGGCTCCTCTGTCTCGGTGTTTTGTGTGTGAAGTGAAGGGCAAAACTGACCAGGCTCCTTGACTCATGAAGCTCACAGCTCAGCAGGGGGCACTGACCAGCTCTTTGGTAAACAAATATTGAAGGAAAATGGAAAGCACGCAGTGATAAAAAAAAAAATGTGTGGTTTTGTTTCTATTTTTAACATCAGGTATAAGAAGTGAAAGGGAGCTAAGGGAGTTGATAGCAGTTTCTTTCTTGCCCAAAAGCCTGGGGAAGCCTGTAAGATACAGTTGAAGGCTGAGTAGTCAGCAGATGCTAAGGACCTGAAGCAGGAAAGAAGTTGGAGCCTCAGGGGAACAGCTACCCTACAAGGCTAGAGCAAGGCTTGAAGCCCCTAGGTTTGAGCTTGAGAAAAATGGAGAGATGTCAGAGAATACAGCTAGAGGGGAAGGTAAGGACCAGATCAGAAGGCCTTGGAAGAAGTTTGGGTTTTATTCTAAACACAGTGAGAGGTCATAGGAAGTTCTCAGAGGAAAGTCAAAGTGTTAGTCGCTCAGTCGTGTCTGACTCTCTTGCAACTCCATGGACTATAGCCTGCCAGGTTCCTCTGTCCATGGGATTTCCCAGGCAAGAATACCAGTGTGGATAGCCATTTCCTTCTCCAGAGGATCTTCCCAACCCAGGGATTGAACCCAGGTTTCCCATCATAGGCAGATTCTTTACTGTCTTAATCACCAGGGAAGCCCAGGAATACATTTAATTCTTTAAAGATCACGGGTTCTCACCAAAGAACTCATAAATGAAGAAAATATCAACCTTCTGATTAAAACAAATAATTAGGAATCATTATAAAAATGATATTTTAAATAATTATAATAATGAAATTCTCTCTCTCCTATGGTACCTTAGCTTGGATAAAAATAACAAATGAGTATTTTATGATGATGCATGCTGTCTGCTAGGTATAACTCCAAGCTTTTGACCTATAGTTCTCATTTGGCTCAATAAAACAGGTATCATTCCTATTTTACAAATGAGAAAATTGACTCAGAGGTTAAGTAATTTTCCTGAGTTTTTAAAACTTGAAGACTAGCTTACCAAGGTAAATGAATAGGGCCAACAGAAATGTCATTTTCTGTTGAAACTTATCTGTAACTTTTTGCTGCAAGGGCACATTTCACCCTGTTTCCTAGGCTTTGCAGAGGCTTTTAGAAAGAAAAATAGGTCATGTACTGAAAGGAGGTCTTAGCTTCAAGAGTAAGATTCTCTTATCAGCTGAACATTCTGGCCCCTTGATTCTGACGACCCTTGTTGTTGTTGAGTTGCTAAGTCGTGTCCAACTCTTTTGTGACCCACGGGACTGTAGCCTGCCAGACTTCTCTGTCTGTGCATGGGATTTTCCAGGCAAGAATACGAGGGTGAGTCACCATTTCCTTCTCCAGGAAATTTTCCTGACCAAGAAATTAAACTCACATCTCCTGTATTGGCAGGCAGGTTCTTTACCACTGAGCCACTAGGGAAGCCCTTCTGACCACCCTAGCAAGAGATTAAATGGTTAGAGGTCAAAGGGTAGGGGGATGTTCCTTCAATGAGAAATGTTGAAAGTCTGAAGTCAGCTGACTGGTTAGCGTCCTTGCTGAGAGCATTATGCTGGCATCCCGAGACCAGGATCTTCTGCCAGGGCTCTGAAGGTCTCTTTATCTCTCTGGTTCTCCATCCTGTTAGGGAAGTGAATAATGAACTTGACCTAGATGATTTATCCCTACCTGAATTTTTCCTACAGATTTTGTCTAATGTGTTAATAGCAACTGATTTATTTGAGCCATTGTGAAAAACGGTTATCGTGTTAGAAGTATTAAAACAAACCACTCAATGAATTCAGCCAACACTTTTAATATCTCATATCTCATTGTTCCCAGGAACACCTGTGTCTCAAAACAATGTGTATTTATGTGTATATATGTG
This sequence comes from Antilocapra americana, assembly GCA_007570785.1. NCBI lineage: Eukaryota > Metazoa > Chordata > Mammalia > Artiodactyla > Antilocapridae > Antilocapra > Antilocapra americana. The sequence continues at coordinate 35,085,067 of ML660765.1, forward strand.
TGTGTGTGTACACATATGTACATGTATATGTACATACACACATATATATAAATCTGATATTTATTCACTCTATTGATAATGTTTAGTTCTCATGAATTTTCAAACCCCTGGCATTAATTCCATGACTTCATGAATTAGGAGCTGCTGAAATGAAAAAAATATAAAAGATAATAATCTTAGGAACAAGGGAAAACAAAGCTGATTATAGAAGAGCAAATGAAACAACTTCACAGCCAGGTTGATTGAACTGCATACTTCTGACCCCTCCCTTCTGCTTCCTGATTCTAGATAGGTGATTATACTTAACACCCTGGCCTCCTGTGAGAACGGTCCCCCAGATTGAAGAAGCAGATTGCCTTATTCCCCTTGTCAGATGAAAGATTCTTTCCCCAGCATGCAGATCCTGGGCTGATTTCTAGAATGGCTCACAAAATGAGGAAAATTCAAAGAAGCTGCCTGGGTGTTGGGAAATTTCTGTTGGCTTCTTAATGAAGGTTACTTAAAACAAAACTTCTGTATCTTTGAAGCAGGGAAACCCAGTTCTAGAAACTGGTATTGCCCTCTCCCTTGGCCTCTGCTATTTGTTTCTCTAACAAATTGCTTTGTCAAAAGCACTGATTTTCTGTTCTCCAAGCTCATTAGTTTCTCAGCATTAATATATTTACTTTATCCTCTAATTAGGTGCCACTTCTCACATATTTATGGTAGTGAAATGCCCATGAGCAAGGGTTGCCCCTTTGTGCACACAGAGGCCAGTCCCCACTTGTGATCTGTGCTCCCACTGCACGCATGAGCAGTGCAGCACCTCTCATCAAGGGTGACTCACCAAAGGCTCCTTTGCCCACAGGCTTTCATTCAATACATTAAACAAATATTTGAGCAACTACTGCATTCGAGGTACTATCCTAGATGCCTGGGATTTTTGCAGAAAACACAAGACAAAAATCTCTGTCTCCTAACCCAAGTAAATTATATCATAGGTTAGCAGTTAGTAGATGACTAGGAGGGAGAAGCAGAGAGTGAAGTGACAGAGGCTGGGAGAGTTCAAGTGTGGCAATGGGGTGGGGTGTATTTGTAAACAGGGAGTTGAGAAGTTGACTCTCTTTCTTGTATAGTTTTATTTATTTATTTACGGCTGTTCTGGGACTTCATTGCTGCATACGCTACTCTCTGCTTGTAGTGAGCAGGCTTCTTATTGCAGTCGCTTCTGTTGATGCTCAGAGAACAGGCTCTAGGGCTTGAGGGCTTCAGTAGCTGTGGCTCCCAGGCTCAAGACAAGCTCAGTAGTGGTTGTACACAGGCCTAGTTGCTCCACAGCATATGGGATCTCCCCAGATCAGGGGTCAAATCCATGTCTCCTGCATCAGCAGGCAAATTCTTAACCACTGAGCCACCAGGCAAACCCAAGAAGTTGATTCTTAATAGGGATTTGTATCAGGAAAGACTTAGCCATGCACATATTTGGGAGAAGAGGAATCCAGACATAGGACAGCGAGCAGATCTTTAAAAGGATACATGACTGGTACATCCATTCAAAAAATAGTAAGGAGGCAATGTGGCTGAAGTTATAGGAGCAAGGGGATCACAGTGAGGTTGAGTTCAGGAAAGGATTGGAGGCAGGTGGTGTGACTCCTTGGTGGCCTCTGTAAGGAGCTGGGTCTCAGAGTGAAAGGGGCCAATGCTAAGCTTAGATCAGAGGAGCTATGAAATCTCACTTGTATTTTGTTCATTATATTTCTACAGTGTATTTCCATTCACCAAATAGGTTTAACAGCAGTTGAAAATTCTTGCCTGAATCAATTACATGAGAGCTTGCAGACACGTTTTCTAATTTTGTCACTCATTCTATGCTTATCAGCTGACATTCCTTTGTGAAATATAGCTTTCTCAACAATTCGAGGTATTTGATTGCACAGGAATACATTTCCTGCTGAAAAGTAAAAATAAACACTTAGATCATTCCCTTTAAGGGCATGTGTTCAAGAGAAGCTTTAGAAAAAACAAATTAGCCTCTCAAATTGAGACAAATGTGGCTTGTGCTACAGAAGGATACCCACACTGTTTCCCTCTTATGTTGTCCTTACTTATTGGGATGAAATTCCAGCAGGGAGCCATTCCTTGAATTTGCTGTCATCTTTTGGAGTCTCGTTTTGGATGGTGCACCCGTGATATCAGGGAGAAAAAGAATGACCCTGGAGGAGGGGGCATTACTAACTCTTGCCTAAATTTGTTGGTCAGATGAGCTAATTGGTGTGTCCAGATCCTAAGAGCAGCTGAGATTCTGCATATCCTTGCTCCATGACCTTCATTATTTCGTTAACTCCAAATGGCTTCACTGAGTTTTTCACTGTAAAATCTGTGCCCAGATGGCCTTGATTCTTGCTCTCTCTTTGTCCTTTCTCCCCACTTCTTTGTCTCTCCTCTCTCTCTCATACATTTGCACACAAACAGAAACACATACACATCCCTACATTGTAAACATTATTATCGCCCCTCTAAACTACACAGTATCCCTCCCCAAAAAGGTTTTGTCCTACCCCATCTCAAGATTTTGTCTGGGGTGTAATCTTCCCCTGGGACATCCTTCTCCAGAGTCACCTCTACCTGTTGAATTTCATCCTTCAGAATGAAAGTGAAGTCGCTCAGTCGTGTCTGACTATTTATGACCCCATGGACTGTAGCCTACCACACTCCTTCGTCCATGGGATTTTCCAGGCAAGAGTACTGGAGTGGTTGCCATTTCCTTCTCCAGGGGATCTTCCCGACCCAGGGGTTGAACCGGGTCTCCTGCATTGTAGGCAGATGCTTTACCATCTGAGCCATCAGGGAATTTCATCCTTCAAAGCCTTCAACAAATGTTCCTTCCTTGATCTCCACCCTACTGATCCCCAAACTGATTCCTCTTTCTCTGTGCATCCACAGCCCTTTAGCATATCCCCTTCTCACTTTGTTTCTCATGATCTCAAGTTGTATAAATGTTACTAATGTTCATGGCTACATCAGCCTCAGGTCTACAAATGTCTACAAAGGAGTCTATTGTAAAATTTCTCCCAGTGAAAAAGTTGTCCGGTTCATGGTAAGCACTCAAATAGTCATGGAGAAGAATTTAAATAGCAGCCGTAGCAATTTTCAAATGTCTATTTTCATTCATCAGTTCAGTTACTCAGTCATGTCTGACTTTTTGTGACCCCCACGGACTGCAGCACGCCAGGCTTCCCTGTTCATCATCAACTCCCAGAGTTTACTCAAACTCAAGTCCATCGAGTCAGTGATACCATCCAAATATCTCCTCCTCTGTCATCCCCTTCTCCTCCTGCCTTCAGTCTTTCCCAGCACCAGGGTCTTTTCCAATGAGTCAGTTCTTCTTATCAGGTGGACAAAGTATTGGAGCTTCATCGTCAGCTTCAGTCCTTCCAAAGAATATTCAGGACTGATTTCCTTTAGGATAGACTGGTTGAATCTCCTTGCAGTCCAAGGGACTGCCAAGAGTCTTCTCCAATACCACAGTTCAAAAGCATCAGTTCTTCGGTGCTCAGCTTTCTTTATAGTCCAACTCTCATATCCACCCATGACTACTGGAAAAACCATAGCTTTGACTAGACAGACCTTTTTAAACAAAGAAATGTATGTTTTTTAATATGCTGTCTAGGTTACGGACCACCTATTGGGTCCCAAATAATGTGTACCATGCTACAACAAAAGTGAATTAAGAAATAGATCCTCCCTTTGGGCAGAGTCCAATATAGGAGAGAGAGAACATGTATGTAAAGTTCTATATTACAAAGGAAAGTGAAATGAAAGTGTTAGTCACTCAGTTGTGTCTGACTCTTTCAACCTCATTGACTGTAGTCTACCAGGCTCCTTGGTTCATGGCATTTTCCAGGCGAGAATGCTGAAGTGGGTTGCCCTGCCCTGCTCCAGGGGATCTCCCCAGCTCAGAGATCAAACCCTGGTCTCCCACATTGCAGGCATATCCTTTACTGTCTGAACTACCACGGAAGCCCCATATTACAAGAGAAGATGTGTTGAAAACTAGAGAGTCAAGAACAATAGGTTTAATTCACTCATATGTCTCTTTGTTCTGCAACAGATGTTTCCTCCAATCACCTATGAATCATCCCATCAACTAGGGGAAAACCACTTCCACACAGCCACCAGGGAGTTTCTCTCATTCCCCAGAAGAGCTTTCAGGGTCACTCTGATAGACTTCCAGAGCAGAGAACAGAGACATGGCATGTTTTCTCTCTCTTATTAATGCAGACTGGTTTCCCTCTCTGATGGACTTTTATCACTTTCCTTTCCACCAATAACCAGGATTTTATTTTCATGATTCCTGTAAATTAGGATCAATAGGCTTAATCCAAGATACAGCCAAGGTGACCATCAGCTTCAGGCTCCTCTGATTGCCTGAAGAGTCTTCTCTGGGTCCATCTAGAGTTATCAGCCAGCCCTCCAATGCATATAGAGAGAAGACAAGCAATCACTAAGGAGTGTTTTCTCTAACTTCCTGCCTATTCAGACTCCATGTTTCCCATCTGGGCCATGCATGGTGCTATCTTCCTTGTTAGAATCAGAGTGTACTCCTTGAATCAACTCTCCTTATTAAAACAGGAGAGCTAAGAACAATCAGAGCTTTGCAAATTCTCCCTGTTAGTCCCTCTGTTTTCTGTTAACATATTCATTATGTATTCATTTATTCAATGAATGCTGATTAATCACCTCCCTTTTTATATACTCTGTCTATTCCCAAAAGGATCAGAGGTGGCTTTTGAGATCAAACCTAATGCAAACCAGGGAAGCCGGGGATGAAAATAGAAAGGAAGGAGGGCTTGCCACCAGATCCTAAGGTGGTTGGAATTTAGTCCTTGCTCTATTCCAGCAAAAAAGAGATCTGTTGGATTTCCATGTTTTTGCTTTCTGCCCAACCAAAACATGCCAATTGGGTGTGGAGGACACCTTTTTCCTGCACCTGAATGCATTTATCGAGCATACAGTGGAATGTTTTGTTCCTCTATGAAAATGCCTTCAGGTAAAAGAAAGAAATCATTAGTTCCCAAATTTTAGTTATTTGCATGCTATCTTTCAAATGTTTGTCTAGCTTCATGACTGTTACTTATTTCATAGTTTTTTTTTTTTTAAATTGACTTTTAAATTTATTTTAAAAATACTTTTAAATTTTTTAAAAGGGAATGTTTATACCAAACACCATAGTTAGATAATAATGTTAAAATAAACATAATTAAAAGTAGCATCACATTCTAAATAAACAAAACTAAAACTCAGAACTGTGGTATCTTCCTTTGCATTATGAGGGAGAGTAGGATGTATTAATGATGAAAATCACACTGGCATCAGATTGATAGCCAATTCTATTGATTATTCAATACAAAATGAAACTAAAAAAGAATAATCTCAATATGAACATCAATATCACATTACCACTTTCAAGTAGCATCCTCACTTTGCTCAAAACCCTTTTAAGTATCATCCCCCAACCATGGGAAACATTGGTCAATTAACTGAAGCTGAAATTTGTGTGGGAGAGATTTTTTGGTACCTGGAAGGCATGAAAGCTCTTGGCTCGTATTCATATTAGGTTGATTTTTTTTTTTAAATAAAACATCAAGTCCTGTAAAAGTAGAACCTCAAGCTACCCACACCTACACCCTTTGTTATCAACAAAGAATTGTTGTAATATAGTTGGTCCCAGAGTAAAACATGTATATCTCTGGGAGGAATTAATAATTCTGATGAAGTTAGGGTTTTGAAAGACTTGCTTAGGTTCAGCAACAGTGAATTACACTTATTTAATAATATAAGGCTGCTTATAAACAATATTCTGGAAAGAAAAAGGAACTATTAGTAAATTTGAAAGTCTTATGAAATCAGGTGTTTCCATTCCCTGATTAGATGTCCTAGTATCAGTGTGCTTGGACTGGATCTTAATTTCTTTCTCTCATACTCTGAAGTACTCATATGCCTTCTCACATATCACTGGGCTTCCCTGGTGTCTCAGTAGGTGAAGAATAAGCTTGCAATGTGGGAGATCTGGATTCAATCCCTGGTTCAGGAAGATCTCCTGGTGAAGGGAATGGCTACTCACTCCAGTATTCTTACCTGGAGAATTTCATGAACAGAGGAGCCTGATGGGCTACAGTCCATGGGTTGCAAAGATGAATATCAGTAAGCAGAATCATCTACTTGATAGATAAGATAACTGCCAGAAATGCCTGTGACATTCAACATGTATACCAGCAATGGCTCCTATTTTAATGAGTATCTAGCTAGGTTTTGTCTATTTTGACAGGTTGGATGGTTTGCTTTACCATTTCAGAAGCAGTACTTTTTCTTCTGTCTTGCTATAGGTTTAATTGCGTCTCCCTTGAATTCATGTGTGAGGTCCTAATGTCCAGTGACCTCGTTTGGGAATAGTCATGCAGATGTAATGAAGCTTTGATGAGGTTGTTCGGAAGTAGGTGAGCTCCCAAGCCGATACAACATATTCTTATACAGAGTTGAGATATGTGTGTAAAGACATGCACAGAACAAGAATGCCATGTGAACACGAGGGCAGGGATCTAGGTGATGGGTCTATAGGCCAAGGCTTTACAGCAAAACACTGAAGCTATGAAAGGGACATGAACCAGATTCTTTTCTCTCAGCCCTCAGAAAGAACCAGCCCTGCTAACAGCCTGGTCTAGGCTTTTAGCCTCCAGAACTGTGAGACTAAATTTCTATTGTTGAAGCCACCTACTTGTGATACTTTGTTATAGCAGCCCTATTAATTCAAAACTCTTATTTTTTTTCCAATCTCATTGCAGGAGTGAAGGCTTGGAAACTTAGCATCACTTTACTTTCTAAAAACTACTATTCCTTTCTGAAATAACAAGCATCACCCCCTATTATTTGATATACCACACGCACAGATGTACACTTGGAATAGTCTTCTGGCAATATGAAGAAAATACGGTCTTTCTATTAAAGAAGTTGCCATTGATTTGGGTATAGTTATTTTTACTGATGAGTTAATGACAATTTTATATAATTTCAGGGGCAAGTAAAAGGTTTGTCTCTTTTAATATCTTCCTCTCATTAATTCTTTTTAAGTTGCTTTTCCCATTCTCATATTCTATGGTTTACTGAATTTGTAGCAGTTTTTGTTCTCCCTTGATGTTGCTTCCCAGTTCTATGCCAGTTATTTGCAGGAGGTTTTTATGAAGGAGGTGCTAGGAAAAATTTTAAATGGAAGGTTTTGTGAGTAGGCTTGTTCAGACTTTTCTTTTTTCAACTGAAAAAATAGACAATTATACAACTATTTTCTGTCCCACAGGCACTGTTTCCTTGAAATTAGACATTTGTATGATTTTTATAGTTAATCCTACTTTCTCAACTAATAGAAAGTGAGGGTGAACTGATAAATGATGGTATCCTAGGAGATTAATTTGGTTGTCTGTTTCTCATATTAATAGGAGAAATGAGCGCTATTAGAGTATTTGAGTTTACAGTTGGGTTGGGTACAGTGCAATGATAACCAAATTGCCATTGAGTGCTCATTATACCAAATATGAGATACATATACATATAGATATACCTATATATAGAGAGAGGAAATTTATAATCATGTAAAATAGCTATCATTTTGCTTATTTTTCAGAAGAAACTTAAGGCTAAGAGATTAAGTAGTTTTACAAGGTCAAACAACCAGGGAAAGGTTGGCAGAAGTGAAACTAGAACCGGGTCGATCTGTGTGAATCATTTTCAGTGAGTATTCATAATCTCACTGATTCCTTACAGGAATCACTTGAAAATTAATTAATTAATTTCCTGCTTAATTAGTGCAATTGAATAATTATAGATTCAGTGGGTAATAATATATCCCTGGCTTCATTAACTAATCAGGGCCCCAAATCTTGATTCTCTCAATCTGTATAGGTATTGTGGTGTGAACTCTAGGATTCTCCTCACCAGGCAATCCTGAAAATTGAAATCCATGTGTAAAGCTTAAATCCCAATAAATGCTAGCTAGTCCTTACTAATCTGTAGGTCTTAGAAAAAGTCATTTACTTTCCCAAAGTTTAGGGCAGTATCATGTAGTTGATTTGTTGAGGAAAAAAAGGTTTCTTTGTAAGCATGCTAATTCAAACTCTGACATTCAGATTAGAGAGAGACATATAAGTAAAACAGAAGATTTTAGATGGTATATTTTCATATTGGAATATGAATTTGTTATCATATGCTTATATGCCTTGAAATGGGGTTATTGGAAAAGATGCAGTGTTTTGGTGGGGTTTTGGTGTACATGTTTTTGTCTAGAGAAAATTATAAACTTCATAGCAGTGGTTTCAACAAGTAAAATGTTGGATGCAGATAGGGAAATTAAGTAAAGCGTCATTGTGAACCCTGGAATGTTTACTTGTAAATTTAGGTATGAGAAAAAATGTAAATGGGATCAGATGAAAGATTTCCCTGAGAAAATAACCATCTAGTCAACATGTTTACATTGATTGGAATGCCAAGAGAACTTGACCAAAAAGTCAAATAGGCACTCTTTATGTGTAAAATTAGCTACTATTCCACCCCAGATGTGATGATGTTCTGACTGCTTCTCCTGATGAGAAACAGTTGTTGTTGGTTTTGTACGGAAGCTTAGAGGGCAGGCCAGACACATCTGTGCAAACCAGGCTCAACACTCTTCTAGCCTGTGATGTTCAGGATTTGGTTGCCTTTCATAGTTCTTAAATTTATCATCCTTTAGCCCTGTTAAATGGCATGCATGCAATGAAATAAAAAGCCAAAGCCATAAAATGTACTTGAGAACCTCTAATATGAGAAGTTCACAAATCAGATCTAATCCCTTGAATCTGTTTGTCACAGGATTATATCTGATTTGTGAGCTGCAATACATTGGCCCCTGATGCAAAGAGTCAACTCATTGGAAAAGACCCCAATCCTGGGAAAGATTGAGAACAGGTGGAGAAGGGGGTGACAGAGGATGAGATGGTTGGATGGCATCACTGACTCAATGCATATGAGTTTGAGCAACTCCAGGAACTAATGAAGGACAGGGAAGCCTAGTGTGCCACAGTCCATGGGGTCGTAAAGAGTAGGAGATGACTTAGCAGCTGAACAACAGAATAGGAGGAGTAATTTTAACCTTGGAGTTTAAGATACAATCAATTATATATTTCTTTATAAATTTAATGATAGCATTTGGAGATTAAATATCTCATTAAAGGTGCATATCAAGTGTAAGAGGCACCACAATTTCAGAAATATTAGAATATGAATAAGTGAGAATATATATAGTAATAGAGGTTTGATCTTATGAAACTAATTTGAATGGATTGTTCCCACAGACTTCCTTGGAGAAAATAAAAGATACCAAGGTTAGTGGAATATTAGTCACTGCACTGGCAACCCACTCCGGTACTCTTGCCTGGAAAATCCCATGGATGGAGGAGCTTGGTAGGCTGCAGTCCACGGGGTCGCTAAGAGTCAGAGACGACTGAGCAACTTCCCTTTCCCTTTTCACTTTCCTGCATTGGAGGAAGAAATGGCAACCTACTCCAGTGTTCTTGCCTAGAGGATCCCAGGGATGGGGGAGCCTGGTGGGTTGCCATCTATGGGGTCGCACAGAGTCGGACACAACTGAACTGAACTGAAGTTGATGGTAAATCAGACATGGACCTCTCATCCTATACTCTTTGCCCCAATTCAAACTTAGTTACAATGGAGAATTGTTGGAAGGGCCATTTATGGACATACAGTTGGGAAGTTTCTATATGATGTTATTGATGTGATTGCAGAGATGGGATTTGTACCCTGCACAGACACCAGAGGTCAAGGCCCATCCTGGAAATCAGAAACAAGACTCACAAGATAACAAAGTGAAAGAGATAACAAACGGGAGAGGCAGTGAAGGGACAGCAAGATATGGGGACTGCTAACCATTGAGGAGGAGTAGAATGGAGAGAACTTCTGGAGTTGTTGAACAAGGTTTTGAAAGTCTTTCTCAGGGCTGTTTGTATAAAAAGTGTCCTTAGCAAACATTTTGTGCCTGGGCTTTTCTGCCTGTTAAGGCACAAACTGAGATACTCTCACATCTGATACTTCTGCCTCCGCCATCCTATTAAGGAAATGCAACAAGGAAATATCAAATTGAATGTTTGAATCCACTAAAAATGTAAACTGCTCCTGGACCCAAGTCCCAGGAGATACTTTATATACCACTGTTTATAATCATGGTTTGAACATTCCAGCCTTTAGCCAAACCATGATGCTGAAGATGATAGCATCAGAAAGTCTATCCTCCATTACCTTTCTCCTTCCATATCTTTGATAATAGAAAAATATTAAAAGGTAATAGAGAGCAAGTGAATAATAATATGAGATTTATGGGCCTTAGACACATCTATACAAAAGGAGAGTTTGAGGAGTCTTAGAAGATTTTAAGAGGAGTTTTTATCCCAGTCCACATATCTATAGTAACTGTATGCAAGTCCACTGCTAACTTAATGTAAAATAGTCAAATTTCACTTCAAAGAGGAGAAAAGGCAGTTCCTTTCCCTGCATTTGTTCCTCATCAATGGTCAGTCCATTTCCAATTTCCACAAAAAAGCTGCTTAAATTTCAGTTGAATAGAATACCGTGCAACAGTTTATGTTTCAAGCAGTCTGTAATTAGTACTTAAACTGTGTGTGTGAAATAAGCTTTATTTCTTGTTCACGTATTACTTGTCACTCTGCTTCACATCATCCTCACTCTACAACTCTGACTGACAAAAGCTCTGCATTTCAGAAGGTTGGTGGTCATGTTAACAAGGGCTGAACATGAGAAGCCATACACATGAGCTTCAGTGCTTCCATGGGTCACTTCCACTCTTACATCACTGTCATGGCCATGCATTTCTTTAAGGCATGGGAAAGGGTGATCTTCATAAATGCCCAAAAGTACAGGAGGATTGGTGGGCCTCCCAGGTGGCACTAGTGGTAAAGAACTCACCTGCCAGTGCAGGAGACACAAGAGATAACAGGTTTGATCCCTGAGTCGGGAAGATTCCCTGGAGGGGGCCATGACAACCCACTCCAGTATTCTTGCCTGGACAACCCCCATGGACAGTGGAGCCTGGCAGGCTGCAGTCCATGGGGTTGCAAAGAGTCAGACACAGGTTAAGCGACTTAGCATGCATGCACGGGAGGGATGACTGTTGGTGACCAGGAGCAAGGACCACCACAGGGAATGACCACAGAAGCAGTGAGAGCAGGGAGCAGGCAAGAGAAGATGCAGCCTGGACTCGAGAGAGATGGAAGAAATGAATAGATTTTAGAGACAAGCAGCAGTCACAGAGAATTCTGTATCTGTGGGCAATCTGTCTTAATGTCTTATTCTAAAAAAACAACTAAGCAACAATCAAAATAATCAGGCAAAATGGAGAGATGTTGGTCAAATTTCTACTTATAAGATGAAGAAATTCTGAAGACTGAACTTATAGCATGGTGACTATAGTTAATAACATATTATTAGTTACTTGAAAGTCACCAGGAGAGTAGATCTTAAGTGTTCTCACCACACACACAAAAATGTGGTAACTGTGTGACGTGATGGGTGTGTTAATTGGCTTGGTTATGATTATCATTTGTATATGTATATCAAATCATTTTGTGTACCTTAAATATATACAATTTTTATTTGAGGTACAAGGTCAATTGTACCTCAAAACTGTAAAAAAAAATGTGGTTATAAAGAATCCAAAAGGAGGTGGACAAATGAAAGCAAATGTGGGAAGGCTTCTTGGGAAAAATATAAAAATTGTTTATCAGTGAAATCAGCATTCACAAGTGTATATGTGCATTTTCATTTTGTGCTTGCAAACTGCAGCAGATGCTATTTCTGCTCTTTATTTGTCATAACAATGGTTAATCTGTATTTAGAGTTCAAAGAGTACCACACACTCTACATGCATTACCTATAAATTAGGTAATGGTGCTGTCCCACATTATAGATGAGGCCATTCAGTCTTATTATGTAAACTAAGTTGACTAAGACTAGCCACTAAGATGGCAGGATTTGAATCCACAACTGTCTAACTAAATAGCCCTGTCTCCTAACTATGATCCTATTCTACCTCACTGATCGCCAATGAAATTAGACAGGTGACAGTTTAACAATTTGTGCTTCATTTAAGTCTGTGGTTATTCTCCAGAGTGATACTGTAGAAACCTAATTTTACCAGATGACAAAATTTGAGCTATATTCATGAAATTCTCAGACATAATAACCAAAGTTCATGTCAACTGAAATTAAGAAAGAAATTCTGAATAGTAGAAATTTCACTGAAGTATAAGAAGGGTGGGGAATATGTGCTATGAAATCCCAGAGCAAATGGCAAGCCATTCTGGAAATTGTGGCATTCAAAAGCTGAAACATTGAAAATCAAAAATGTGGAACAGCTTATAGTCCATGTCGTCTTTCAACTGAGACTTCATAACGTGAATGACACTGACAGTGTGTGGTGATAGAAAGGTGATGACAGTAACTTTAACACAAATCAAGCTAACTAATGTATGTGTGCAAAGGACGAGAATGAGCATTCATTGAACGCTAGACACTGTGCAGAGAATATAAAATATTGTATGCTGAGTGTATATAAAAGTAGTTATTATGATGTAAGCCACAGTGAATCAATCTTTCATCTCCTGAAATGAGACTTTTCTTCATCTTTGTCATTACAGAAATTGACACAAATTATTTAACAGAAGAAAACAACACCATCACCATAATTGACTTCCTGTGTTTGGTAAGTTTTTGTTTTTCGATATTTCCTTCCATATGGTTTTATTTTAGAAGTATGTTTATAATATATATTTGTTAATACATGTTTATAATATATATTTCTTGCTTGTGCCTGTTTTTAAAATCCCTGACTGCTTTTTAATTAGATAACCCCCTTTTCTGTGAATAATATATTCAGTGTGGTTTAAAAGACCTTGGCACAGAGAATGTATTGCTGTATGAGCTGGTGGAGATGGGTACCCAATCCAGAGTGAACCAACCAGAGGTTTTCCTGAGACTTTGGCAAAATAAAATGTGTCAGGAAAGACTTTCTAATGAGGCTTCTAGGTTGAGTCAGTGTGAATCTGGAGTTTCCAAAGGCCATCTGGCCACCGTATGGAGACAGCCAGCTTAAAACATGCAATTGGAGCCCTTGGGTCTCTGGACGTTCCAGTTCTGTGAGCCAGCACATTTTTCTTTTTCGCTTAAGTAAATAGGTAGAAAACAGTTGGGTAGGAAGACAGTGGTTGTGGTGACCACACTGAGGCAGTGTGAAGTGAGGAAAGTACATTTGATTAAAGTTACGAGATAGTCCTGGTGGTAACCTTGACTCGTGACCCTGCTTAACTTCCCTGAGTCTTTGTCTCCTTTATCTGTGATATGCTAATATTGGATTACTTAAAACCTAAGGCCTATGTCCTCTTAAATTGTTATTCCAAGTTCATTGCTTTAACTCTATTTTGTTTATCCATTCTGTGTACTGTTCAGTAGTTTATATCTGCTAATCCCAGACTCCCAGTCCATGCCACTCCTGCCTACCTGCTTGGCAACCACATCTGTTCTCTGTCTGTTGAGTCTGTTTCAGTTTTGTAGATAAATCCATCTCCATCTTATTTTAAATTCTACATTAAAGTTATATCATGGTATTTGTCTTTCTCTGTCTGACTTTGCTTAGTATAATAATTTGAGTCCATCATATTTCTACTAATGGCATTATTTCACTCTTTTTAATGGTTGAGTAGTATTCCATTGTGTATATGTACTGCATATTCTTTATCCATTTATCTACTGCTGGATATTTAGGTTGCTTCTCTGTGTTGGCTATTTTAAATAGTGCTTCTATGAACATAAGGATGCATATATCTTTTCAAATTGCAGTTCCTGGATATATGCCTAGGAAAGGGCTTGCTGAATTATACAGCAACTCTATTTTTAGTTTTCTTAAGGAACCTCCGTATTTTTTTCCATAGTGACTGCACCAATTTGCATTCCTACCAACAGTGTAGGAGGAATGTTTTTCTCCATACCCTTTCTAGCATTTGTTATTTGTAAAATTTTTAACAATGGCTATTCTGACCAGTATGGGGTGGTAACTTATTGTAGTTTTGATCTGCATCAAAAATAAAGATGAAACCTCACACTAAGACTGAAAATTGAAAGATATGATTATTACTTAATGGATACAGGCATAAAAAGACTAGTGCTATATTAACAAACCAGTGCTTGTTCATATATTGTTACCAGTGCCATTTATTGGCAAGTGAATCTTCCTCCTTACCTACTAGTCTACTTACCTGTCATCAGCTGATTTTACTGCCAGCATACCCAGATTTTAACATGTGGGTTTCACTGAATGTGAACAGCCACCATTTGTTAGCTCTGTAGATATCCCATATCCAGCTATGTGTCTCTCTTGGAAGATCCCAGACATATATAAAGATGTTTATGTGACTTGTAAGCTGTTTTGCTTTTTATTATTAGCCTATACTGGTGCCTTCTTAGCAAGTCATTTCCTGGGACCCTCTAGTTAATTTGCCATGTAAGCAGAGAAAACTTGAAAATGTAATAGGTATGTCAGAAAGTTTGACAATCTAAAATTTGCAACTTTCAGCTTCTAACGTGCTCCCCTAAATCTGACCAATGATGTATTGAAATTAAATATGCTTGCAAAATTTTATGCACTTTATCTTTTCCCAATTATACTTAAAAAGAGAACTTTTGCTCCTATTTAGAATAACAGAATGCAAAAGTCCAATCTGTTGTATATTGGCTGATCCAATGGAAGGAGCACTGGGCTAGAATATTAATTACCTCTGTCACTTCTTTGTGCTTGTACTATTAATTTCCTAATTGTTCTGGCTCCAATATTTCCCTTTAATGATTCATTCTAACTAGCATCAAATATATTTTCAAAATTGACAGGTGTCTCCCTATCACCATCCCAATTAAAAGCCTCCCATGGGCTGCTTACTACCTGTAGAATTAACAATATTGCAGTAGTAACATTAATAATCATGGGAGCCAACACTCACTGGATTTACTCTATGCTATACACTACGTGATATACTTTATATGTACTTCTCTAATCTTCACAGTAACTGAAATTCATGCTTGTAGATACTGGGGCCAAAAAAGTTGGATAATTTACCCAAGATCACATAGCTAATCTGTGATGTAACGAAGACCCAAACTCACATCTGTCTGACTAAAGTTTATTCTCTCAGTCATGATATTATTCTGCCTCTTCTTCCTAATTAAAGACAGACTCCTTGGCCAGTCTTTCATAGAACGGAAGCCTTTCATTTGTTCACATAACTCTTTTATTACTCTTTGATACACACTCTTTTCTTCAGCTCAGTTTCCTTTTTATTCTTTTTTAAAAGTTATATTCCTTCTTTAAAGTCTTTGGTTTTTTCATTTCTCCAAACTTTTCCACTTTTGCTCTTTCTTTTCACTTCTGTGTATCAGGCATTCAATGACTAAGCAACTGCTGCTGCTGCTAAGTCACTTCAGTCGTGTCCGACTCTGTGCAACCCCACAGATGGCAGCCCATCAGGCTCCCCCGTCCCTGGGATTCTCTAGGCAAAAACACTGGAGTGGGGTGCTATTGCCTTCTCCAAGCAACCACTGGTCAGTGACTATTCCTGTCTTCCATAAATTCACTAAGTAGTGGGAGCATCAGATATGCATGGGGGATCCCTTCCATAATAGCAGTAGCTGAAAAAGATGAAAGCAGCCCTATTCCAGAGCCTAGTACTTAAAAATTATTGGTAAAGAATCATATTCCTAATCTTCTCATTGAATCTCATACCTTCAGGAGTGAGTAATCTTATTCTACCAGGCACATTATAAGTTGCTTGAGCGTTAAACAAAGTCCCATGTTTCTTTAGTATCACTTTTCCATAGGAAAACAACTTAAAGGTTTTAACTCCCATCTACTTTTCTAAAGAATTTCTGTGTGGTGTGTGTGTGCATTAAGTAATATGACTGTCTAGATCTGTGTTGTTGTTCAGTTGCAAAGTCGTGTCCAGCTCTTTGCAACCCCATGGACTATGTGGCACACCAGGCTTCCCTGTCCTTTGCTATCTCCCAGAGCTTGCTCAGGCTCATGTCCATTGAGTCAGTGATGCCATCCAACCATCTCATCCTCTTGTCACCCTCTTCTCTTCATGCTGTCAATCTTTCCCAACATCGGGGTCGTTTCCAATGAGTTGGCTCTTCGCATCAGGTAGCCAAAGTATTGGAACTTCAGCTTCAGCATCAGTCCTTCCAGTGAATATTCAGCATTGATTTCCTTTAGAATTGACTGGTTTGATCTCCCTGCTGTCTAAGAGACTCAAGAGTCTTCTCCAGTACCACAATTTGAAAGCATCAGTTCTGTGCTCACCCTTCTTTGTGGTCTAACTCTCACATCTGTACATGACTACTGGAAAAACCATAGCTTTGAGTAGAGGGACCTTTGTCAGCAAATGGTGTCAGCTTTCT
The DNA here is from genome assembly GCA_007570785.1 of Antilocapra americana. Taxonomy (NCBI): domain Eukaryota; kingdom Metazoa; phylum Chordata; class Mammalia; order Artiodactyla; family Antilocapridae; genus Antilocapra; species Antilocapra americana. The sequence continues at coordinate 35,101,603 of ML660765.1, forward strand.
AATATTCCATGTAGGTTTGTCATAACTTTTCTTGCAAGGAACAAGCGTCTTTTAATTTCGTGGCTGCAGTTACTATCCAGGAGAATAAAGTCAGTTGCTGTTTCCATTGTTTCCCTACCTATTTACCATGAAGTGATGGAACTGGATGCCATGATCTTAGGTTTTTGAATATTGAGTTTCAAACTAGCTTTTTCATACTCTTCTTTCACCCTCATCAAGAGGCTCTTTAGTTCCTCTTCACTTTCCGCTATTAGTGGTATCATTTCCATATCTGAGGTTGTTTCTCCTGTAAATCTTGACTCCAGCTTGTTATGTATCCAGCCCAATATTTTGCATGATGTATCTGCATGGAAATTAAATAAGCAGGATGTCAATATAAAGCATTGACATACTCCTTTCCCAATTTTGACCAAGTCCATTGTTCTGTGTCTGGTTCTAACTGCTGTTTCTTATCTGTGTGTATACTTGCAAGTATATTGACAGTTATTGTGCTGAAGGATAGGAGCACTGGAATTGTTGTTGTTGTTAAGGACCCAGACTAAGAGCCTCTGATGGGTGTGTGGCATTTGATAAATATCCTCTCTGGAGATGGAAATAATGAATTCTGCCTTTTTGACTTCATAGAATTATTATGTTAAGCCAATTAGGTAACTGACATCAAAGACTTTATAAAGTATATCTTATATCAGTGATTCTCACAGTGTGGTCTGAGGACCCCCTAGGAGGTTCCTGTGTCAGAGCTCAGCCAGAGGAACAGAACCACTAGGTTTTATACACACACACAGGCATACACACACATATATAGAGAGAGAGGATTTATTGATTTATTGTAAGGAATTGGCTTACATGATTGGTAGGCTAGCTATATAGGTATGACATTCATAAGAAAGGCCATTAGCTGGCCAGGCTAGAATTCTCAAGTGTGAGCTGCCAATAGGTGGCATTTCTTCTTCTTCTTCTTCTTCTTCTGATAAGACACAGCTGTGTTTCCAAGTCCTTGCAACTGACTGAATCAGGCCCTACTTTAGGTGGACTGATTATGGACTCCTCCATAATACCTCCACACCACCTAGACTAGTGCCGATTGAAAAACCAGACACTGTAGCATAGCCAACTTGACACATAAAGCTAACCACAGTTCCCAAAGATCTTATAGGGGATCCATGAGCTCCCCTTTATAACTATGTATAAAGCTGGATTTTTCTTCTTGTATTTCAAGCAAAACAACATGATGCAACAGAACAAATGGATAAATGCATAGGAGAATCCAACTGTCTTCTATGAATCCAAATAATGAGATTTTAAAAAGTTCTCATTAATTATTTTAAAGAAATGAATAATTTGGATTATTCTAATTTTAAGTTTTCTAATACAGTAAGTTTAGATGGATATAGCATGCATAAACAAAAAGCCCTAAATAATTTTAAGAGTATTAAGGAATACTGATTCACAAGCTTCTTTAGTGACCTTATAATGACTTGAACTGACAGTATAAAATACCTATTTGAACTTTGTTCCTCACTTTCAACATCAGTATGCAGTATTTTATTCTAAAACTAATTTTATAGAGATCTCAGTAAATTATGCCTACAAAGTTTCCTTAAGTGATGACCAAAATATTTATTTGGGAAATATTTTTGTTCATGTTTTATATATAAAAAATTCTTAAGCTAACAAAATGAATAGGATGGGAATTGTGGTGGCTTTCCATCCCAGTGCATTAACCATGAGTTATTTTTTACTATTTAGTCACCTTTTGAGTAACCAGAAAAATGGAAAGAAAAACCAAGTCATCCAAAAGTCATAACTGTGATTAATACAAACATATCTAAAAGATGGTGCAAAACTGACTGAATAAAAATCAGTCTAGGCAACACTGCATACATTACAAAAAACACCATCATTATATAGGGTCACCCTAAAGAGGAAAGTAAAAGAAGAGTAAGTATGGATTTTTTAAGACAGAAGTTGCAAGCTAAGATTGCGACAAGGACCAGGCAGGTAATACAGCCTCCAGAAGCAGTCCAGCTGAGGAATGGGGCTGCTCATGTCCTGTCCAGGCAGCACCATTCAGCAGTGGACAGCTCTTGACTGATGAGAAACAACCCACAGTTGTCAGTTCTTTGCCTAGTTGAGTTCGACAAAAATAAATAAATAAATCAACCTCTATTATTATGAGAAGCATCCCGATGTTTAACACTGCCAGTGAATCTAAGATTTAAGTCTGTGCAGGCCAAATGAAATATTTGTGCAGGTAATTACCATTCTGTCGCATCTGGTTTAGGAACACTGCATATCACACAAATTACTTGATGACAAACGACCAAGAAGTCATCATCCACTGAGGTTTCCTGTAGTTACTGGTGTTTCTTAGCTGAGCCTGCCCTTGCCCCGTCAGTACTTCTTACTATAAAGGCTTTTTATCATTATTTTGTTTTTGCTTTTTAAAACTATTTCAGAAATCAGATTAATTGCTGGCCACCCAACCTAAGACTTCACACTCCTTCAAACTGCTCATCTTTAGAGGTTTGTTCGGTAACTATCTAGAGAAAGAGCAAAGCCTAGGTTGGGAAAAGGTAAAACTCACCAAAATCATTTACTCGGTGGTTCAGTTCTGTGTTTAGCTTAACCCAGCACCTTGGGAATTTAGGGAACAGTTTTTCTTTAATTTAAATTTACTTCATTTTAATTGGAGGATAATTGCTTTACAACGTTTTGTTCATTTCTGCCACACGTTGACGTGAATCAGCCATCGGTATACATATGTCCCCTCCCTGGTGAACCTCTCTCCCACCCCCCACCCCATCCCAACCCTCTAGACTGTCACAGAACACCTGATTTGAGCTCCCTGCTCAGGGAGCATTTAAGGCAGAACTTCTCAACCTCAGCACTATTGACACTTTGGGCTCAGTGGCTCTTCATCATAAGAGGATGTTCTGTGCAGTGTCAGATGTTTATCAGCACCTCAGGACTCTATTCACCAGATGCCAGTGACTTCCCCCATCACAGTATGAGGGTCAAAGATGTCTCCAGATAGTGCCAGAAGTCCTCTGGGGATGAGGGGTGGGCAAAGTCACCCCTTGTTGAGGATGCTGATTTAGGAGGAGTGTCCATGCCTGGCCCTTGAGGGCATCTTACCTATTCTCAGGCTGCTTATACTATATTCTTCCCAAGGGGAGAGCTGGCAAACAAACTGTGTTCCAACATGTTACATCTCCAGAGACGTTTGTGCCCTGGGCTCCTGTCCTGCTGTCCATCCCCATACCTCAGTCCTGAAGGTTCTAGCTTCATGGCTAGTCTCTCCTGTAACTAATCCTCCTCGTGATCTTGTTATCATTACTCAGTACTTCTTCCAACCCTTGTTCATTAATCCTCAACCAGTGTTGCATCTGGTTAACCAGCTAAAAGGCCTCAAGTTATTTTCCATTCCAAGTACTTAAAATATTGCTCTGCTTGTTCAGTGAAGATTTTTCTTGACCCTTGACTTTCTCTTGACTAAAATCAAGACAAATAAGCATTGACTTATCAAAGTGACTACAAGAAGATTTTTCCCTCCAACTACTTATGTTACCATATGAAGAATTTTATGACTTTTTTATAGGAATAATTAAGTCAAACTGTTAAGATATTGAGGAATTAAATGAACCTAATTATGTACTTACCCCATTGCTTGGCACAGGGTAACCACTCATTAATAGTTACAGTTACCACCAGTAAAATTTGTACAGCGTGGAGTAAATAATGGGCCTTAAGCATATGAAATTCATCCTGGTTGTGTGGTATGGGTAGGTGGGAGAAGAAGAGGCAAAAGTTTCTGTCAGCCATTGCTTCTTGCTTTGGCAGATGGATACTTGACCACTGAGCCACCTGGGAAGTCCCAGCTATTGCCTCTTAGTTGATGAATTGGGGCAGCAAGAATATAAGGGCTCAACCATGACAAACTCTAAAAATTAAACATGAAGAGCATGATGCAGTCAATGAGAAATCCAAATACATACCAAAATGATTAATTCACTTAAGTGTAGAAAAGTTGATGGCAGGAAAGAGGGATTACATATAACTCTGTCATGTGTGATCTGTTAGCATGATTTTTTGAGAAATTCTAGCAGCCAGATGAAAGAAATATAACCTCTCTAGCAAAACCTGAACATAGTCTCTGCTATCTATTACTTGTCATTAGGGTTCTAATTAGCTGAACAGAGATATTTAATTTCAACTTCATGATGCAAATAACTTGGCACATGCCTGTTAGTATCAATATTTACAGTTTCTAAGTAGCTTGGAAAATGAGCTTATGCTTTGAGTACTCTGTAGCCATTGGTCCCCGTGATTATCAAGAGATCAATATGCTAAGTCTTCTCATCCCAGCTTTGTGTGCACCTCTCTGTTTATTGGAGAAGTAGTGAGAGGAAGAGCACTGGTTTTAGAAGTGAGGAGATGTGGTTTGTGGCTCGTCTCTGTTTCCTGTGTGCCTCGAGCAGATTTATTAACTTCTCTAAAGTTTAGTGTCCTCTGCCACAGCACAAGGAAGCAGTGCCAAACAGCCTCCAATTCTGATGCTAACATTCCGTGATGTACCAAATCTGTGAGTCCAGGACATGCTGGTGCCAAGAAACCACAGGGCTCTGGGAAAGGGAGAGAAAGAAACCAGGACTTGCAAAACATTCTTCTCTTTAGCAGATGGACAGCTGTGAAATGTCATGTGCCTTCTGAAAAATTTCTAGACTGTCTCAATTGTTAGGCAGATTTTATGTTCTCAAAAGTTGCTAGCTTGTACCTTACAGCTATTTAAAGTTTAGATGTTTTGGATGTTTCAGTCCTTCTAAAACGTTGCTTGTGTCCATGTTTATTATTAACAGTTTCTAATAGGATCCAACTGTACATGTAAGTTCACAATTAACATAGCAACCAACCAAGAGGATGTGGAAAGATTTTCATGAAATTGTTATGTTGATTTCTTTTCACCTCCTTTAATCCCCAAGCTTCTTAGTATTTCCTTGTTGCTACCATCAAAATAATCTTGTTGCTTGTTTTACCTTCTTCTTAATGGGCTCACCAATAACAGTCCATCAGTGTGACAGCTGGTTCCTAGCATTTACCCCAATTAGCTCAGTAAACAGAAAACTCACTTTTAAAAAATGTTATGCGTGAAAATCTCCTTTTAAGGGAGTGACTCAAATCTCTCAATAGGCCCATAAATAATTCTGATTTTCTCTATATCTGAAGAATTCACGTAATCCATAAGTACAATATTCTGGTCCCACTTTCCTTATTTTGTGTAATCAAACAGTAATCAATAAGAGCTATGACTACTGCAAAATGGGACGTCAGAAGCTTTGAGGGTAGATTCATCACCAGCATGCATATAAAAGTCACTGCAGAGAGTCTTTTCTTCCTTAAGTGCCCTTGAAACACAGCAACTAAATTATATTTCAAACCCCCAAGGAGAGGTACAAGGTTATAATTGTCTCACTCTTAATTATGTGCACTGCAAAAGGTAAATGGACAAAGTCATTTTTGTACCATGTTTAGAGAATAGAATCACTTATGAATTTTTATATTGCTGGCTCACTGATTCACAGAAAGCAGAAATTTATGCAGGAGCCATATCTAACAGTGATGGTGCTGTGTGAATGCGCAGCCGAGCTGAGAACACTGCCTTCCCTGTTCTGTCGCTGGGCCCCACACGCACAGTCAGGTCATTCTTCTCTTTCTCACAGGGCTGTAGTGAGGCTGCTCATTTGTCTCCTTCTTTTGCTGGTCGGAGTTGTTTCTTTCCAGGCCTCCTCCTCTTCTGAGTTTCCAAGGGAGTGTTAGCTTAAGGCCTCACATTGACACCATCAGATACAATCAGAGAAATGAAAAATGCAATAGGAAAGAGAGGTGATATTTTAGCCAAGCAGCACAAGAGAAATATGCCACTTTCAAGCCCAGTTTTCCATAGTTTCTAATGGAGCCCGCTCAGGAGAGACGTCATCTTTGCTGGGGTGAGTAAAAGCAACTTGGCCCTTCCGTATAATAGGGGAATCGTTGCCTCCTCTAGTTGCTAATTCTAACTTGTGAGTCATGCCCAGCTCGTAACTGCTTTTCTTTTTATTTTTTTTTTTACCACATTTGAAATTGCATTTGATTTGCTGAGTGTGAGGTCCACGTTTCTTTTGTAACAGAATGTTGTCTTTTTATGCAATTGATTTCATTAGGATAAGCTACTTCCTCGTGCAATAGAGCTTGCAGTTTGAATAGACCTGAGTATGTTTTATGATAATCTATCCCTCTCTCAGCCATTGCAGCCTAAGAAAACAGATGTAGTTTGTGTCTGTTTCTCAAAGCAGTGAGAAAATACAACTTTGAGGAAGAGAGTGAGACCATTATATGATTTCCCAGTTTCATCGCGGTACACCCTGAAGCTGCCACATTGCAGTGGTTTTCAACTATAGGTGGCAACATCTTGTTTTCCTTTGAGTTCAAAAGAGAAAATTGATGCTTAAAGACAAATACATTTACTCCCTAACTTATTAACTACTAGCCCCACCCCCCACTAAAAAAAAGCCTCTGGCATACAAGTAGTTCCATGATGCGTATCTTTAGTAAAAATCCTACTGTGGCATGCCATCAGGGCTGGGGTAACACATCTCCAACCACAAGGTACAAAGTAAAATGTTTGCAATCACTCTGAGAAGCTAACTGTTTAGCCTGCAGCAGTTCCTATACCTGGTGGAGCTCATTTATCCTCTGAATTAGCTATACAGTTCTGATCGAGGTAGCCAGAGGGGAGTTCAAAATTCTCAGGAGGAACTTAACCACCAATAACCAATCTGGAACCTTGTTCCTTTCTTCTCCACCAGTCTTTTCTTTATTTCCAGATCTTGCAAACATACAGTCAAGATCACCTGGAGTGTTCCTCCATTAACAGATGCACTGATACATTAAGCCATTAATCAGGCAAATCACAGATGTTGTTTTCTTTTCAGATATTGCCATAATTACTCCTAATAACACCTACTGAATTTGTCGTTTCATTGTCATTGATGACTTTAAAAATTAGTCAGATAATTAAATTTCTTCCTCTTAAATTCTATTTAAATGGATTTAAATTTTGTTTCTACCTTGGAGGGTTCTGATTCTCTCCTTCAGTTGTGCTACATCCCAAAGAATGTAGCAGGGTAACGTCACATATGGACAGATTAATAGGCTCTTGAAAGACGGTAGGCTGAAACCCAATCCTGAGTCTGCAATCAGACCATATTTCCATTATGCTGTAAGAGGAGCATAATCATTTTGAAGCGTATGGTACTAATAAATCCAGTTGAAGGAGTCTGCCATTCTGAAAGGGAGAATTAAGAAGGGAACTTGGGCCAACTGCCTGGTTTACAGATGGTGAACCTGGGACTCAGGGAAATAAAGTCAGAGTTACTGAGACAGAACAACAATCAGAATTCAAGGCTCATGGGTCTCAATCCAGTTTTGATTGTTCTACCACACTTGTTCTGCAAAATGGCCCTTAACATATAAGAAGGGAATAAAACCCTCCTTCTTGACTCAAATACACTAAAGCAGGTTGGATTTCTGAGACTGGTTCTGTCCACTTACTCACTCTCCTAAGAAGAAAACTTAGACATTCCTCCATCCTTGAACCTAGGGAACTCTACTTCCATTGCTGATTAAATATCACTGATTTATCCCTTTCAGTGACATTGTTTTAAAATTTTCTCTCAAAAGTTTTAAGTATCTGAGCCCTTTCTCCTTCTTATTTTTTAGTTCTCTATAAAATACAGTTTTATTAAGAGATTGCTTAAGAGGGGATATACGTATAATCTATGACTGTTTCTGTCATGTTGATATAAGACAGAAACCAATGCAATATTGTAATTATCCTTTAATTAAAAATAAATTAAGGAAAAAGAAATTGAATAGTAACAATAGCATGGGGTGGCTTAGTATTGAAAAAATAAATAGGCATTTAAATTGAACTTAGCATTAAATCACTGTGATACTTGTTAGTAATTGTGTGACCTTAGATAAGTTACTTAGCCTTTCAAACCGTCACTTTGAAGTGAATGAATGAGTGACTGAGGGGGGGGGTGTGTGTGTGTGTGTGTGTGTGTGTGTGTGTGTGTAATTACCTAGTACAAGGCAATGACTGATTAAAAAATGGCATTTTACAATTATTCATCATTACTATTAACTGCAACCAAAAGAAAGGGAATATTAGCTGTCGAAGCATTTGTTAACATTACATAATGTTTTAACATGTGGAAAAAAGAAGGAGAGTCTCATTTTTTTGCTTTTGAAATTAATGATCACTGGCTTCTGTTAATGCAAAGAGCCTTGCAGATAGTAAGTTGCCTGGAATTGACCTTAATTATTTGGTCTGGGGGAGGTACTTCCATCCCTCAACTGATATTACCTCGGACTGCTCAGATGTGGCATAGTATCATTGTGAACTCATTGGATTGAAGAAACTATGCAGGAACACAAGAATGCATTGTTTCTTGGTTGCATTTGCCTATTTCAATACAAATGCCAGGTCTCTGCAATTAGTATAAAACTTTTGGTGAAATTTTTGCACATGTGCCATCATGTATTCTCTACCTGCTCTCTGCCAAGTACAGGCCAGAGCAGTGGTTCTTAAGATGTTATTCCTCTTTGAATTGTTTCAGCATTACTCAGGAATGTGTTAAAAATGCAAGTTCTCAGGTTCTACCCCAGACATGCTAAGTCAAAAACTTGGCAAGACCTAAATCTGTGTTTTTAACAAGCCTCCAGCTCGCTGGCTAGAGTTAGAGCATCACGGTCTGGAGAAGCTACCCAAGTGCTGTAGGTATATCAGTTTTTCTCAAAGTGAGGAGTAAGTACCAGGACGGTACTCAAAATGCTCTGAGATAGAGCAAAGATGACTTTAGGTGACACTGATGTGGCATCAAACAGCTGAATCACATAGTGAAGGTTTTCTGTCTTGCTTGTCTTTCAATCCTTAAATCTCAGTTTGCTGATGCTGGGCCTTTAATATCTGTGTAACCATTGCTAATATCCATTTGCAACAAAGACTAGAATGCAAATCCAGTGTAAGGAGCAACAGTCTAAAGTTTAATAATATTTTTGTTGGTTTGTGTTTATTTTTATAAATATCTTCTGCTTACAGCACATGATATTTGTTTTACATTTAAGTGTGATAAAAAGCTTCCTTTATAAATGTTTAGTCTATTTTTGAAAAAGGTTAAAAAAACAGTGATCCATTTGGTATGTGGATATGGGCAAAAAAGAAACAGGGGTATGGGGCTGAGTGCATTCAGAGAAACACTGGGTATACTGAAAGGAACCCAGGTATATCAAACCTGCAATTCCATTTTTTGTCATTATTAGTTATCCTACTTTTCTTAATCTCAACTTTTCATCTACCAAGTAAGAATGATGATACTGACATCATAGAAATGGTATGAGAAGTTATGTACAGAGAATGCAGTCCTCAGAATATTATAGGTGCTTCCTACACAGTTACTCCCCCCAGCTTTGTTTAGAAACCAATTTGCTTCATAGCCTTCAGAATAGCATTTCTTTCTGGACTTCAGAGTCCTCATTTATAAGACAACAAAATGAGGCTTGATGATCTCAAAGGCCCCTTCCAGCTCTTAGTTAACAGATAGATACGTGTACATTGTATATGTGCATATATGCATATATATGCATATATATATATATATACACACACACACACACACACACAATAACTTCTGTATTCCTGACCTTTAAGCATGGCACATTGCCCAGACATAAACCTCGAATATTATTAAGAATAATATTGACAGTGGATGAGCCACATTAGTAAAATAAAAACTCAAGTCATGAAGAATCTGTAAGCTGATGTACATTTCAGAACTCAGAGGTAATTTCATTGTATTTTATTATCATCTGTCAAACTTAAAGCATTCCTGAGAC
>ML660765.1:35111938-35145631 GCA_007570785.1 Antilocapra americana
GACTCATTCTATTTGAGAAGAAGCGACAGTGTTTCTTAGGTCTTGTACAAAGCGCTGGCCAAGTTGAACAGCTTGGGGTCCAGGCACCAAGTGCCACGTGGAGTTTTCTCTCTGCAGCATCTGGATGATGGTGCTGCTGGGGCTTGGGGGCCCTTTGGGAGGTGAAAGAAATACTTAAGGGGTTACTAAAAGATTGCGCTAATAGGAAATTGGAGGCAGTGACCATTAGCTTGTCTATTGCTCACAACATTCTTGTCCATCAGGAGATCCAAAAATAACAACCACAAAAATGGTGACACTCATCTCTCTTAATAGAAAAAAAAAAACCTTGCCCTGTCTTTCACATAACTGACTATTAAAAAGTCCCAGATGCTTGATCTGCTCAAATATTGACAACTCTGCTGAAACACCCCAATGAGGTTATTTGATTGAACTGCCACTTGATTGAAAATTGCTGTGTGAGACATATGTAAGGGCACGTACATGAACTCAGATGGACAAAAGTTCAGACTGGTATCTTCTCTTAAAGCTCTGGTATCCTCATCTATAAACTGAGAATAAAAAGTTCCTGTTTCACACGATTGTTCTGAGATCATTTCCAACATCATCTCCTTGATTAATCAGAACAGGTAATACACACTAAGGACTTACTTCCGGCCAGGTGCTCGTCCAAGGGCTAGGATTGTTTAAGCCTCAATAAACATTAATATGTGAGGTTATTATTGTTAACTTCAGGTTAGCGATGTGGGGACAGGCCCCAGAGAGAACCTGCCAAACATCATGTACTCTGGCTCTAGATGCCTCTTCTTTAAGGCACAAAAACACATATGAGTTGAACCATATGAAATTATGGGCATGACAGTTTTTAAATATATAGATAGGCATTTCATGTGGTTGTGGCTATTAAGCACTGAGTATGGATAAACAGTAGCTACGGTTGCTACTGCCAATAATAGCAGAAATAAAATGTTGATTTTATCTTTGAATCTTTTTGTTAATATTGAAAATGTTGATGTCATTATAGTATAAAGGCCATTAACTTGGCAACCAGGAACTGGGTAAAAGCTACATCTTAGTTTCCCCACTCGTAAAATAATGAGGTTGATCTTTTCCAGCTTGAATAGTCAATGGCAGAGCTTTAAAAACTATTCATGAAAGAGGACCAGATTTTTGTTATTGTTCAATCCATCTTCAACCAATAACTAGTTTTACTGTGAATGACTAGAACTTAATTCATGTCATATGAAGGCAAATTTCCTAATCACATTTCAATATCTTAGTAGGGTTTGTCAACTGAAAAAATAGGCGCAACCTAAAAGTTGAGTTTTATTCAGTGGAAATTTTTAGGACTTAAGTTGGGGAGACAGCAACTCAAGTAACTCTGAGAGAACTGCTCCAAAGAGGTGGGGGCGGGGGGAGCCAGGTTATATAGAAATTTTGCAACAAAAGGCAGGCAGGCTGAATGTCAAAAAATGGTTGTAAATTAAAGAAAAGCAGACACCTCAAGTCAAGGAATTTAGTGCTGTTCTATATATGTGAAGAAACAAGAGTCTAGGCTCAATGAAATCATTCCTGTGATAAGCATGTCAGCTATTGGGGCCAGTATCCTGCTTTCACATCCTGATTTCCTCAGGACTCAGTTTGGGAGCTGGCTACAGTCCGTTGGCTGCTAGATGGCAAATATTCTTCTCCTTCCTGAGTCCCCTGAGGGCTCACCAGTTCACTGTGCCTGGTGGCTGCAATTGCTGACGACTATAACATCCTTTGGTTACTGATATGGCAGGAAATACTCCGTTTTTCAGATTACATTGATATAATCCAAATTATATTGATGTACTTGTTTCTGAACATACATTCTCAATTTCTGTACTTAACTTGCTGTAAACTAGTCATCAACAGTTCATGAACTAGCACTGGTCCATGGACTGTACTGAGTAGCATTAGAACCTTATAATAATATAAATTCCCTAAAAGAGAATGGGAGTGTGTCAGCATGCAGTGGTGGTGTTCACTCGCCAGCTCGTGTCCAACTGTTTCTGTGACCCCATAGACTTAGCCTGCCAGGCTCCTCTGTCTATGGGATTCCAAGGCAAGAATATGGGAGTGAATTGCCACTTCTTTCCCCAGGGGATCTTCCTGACCCAAGGAGTGAACCTGCATCTTCTGCATTGGCAGATGGCTTCTCTGCTACTGAGCTACCAGGAAAGTCCTGGGTGTGTGTACCTATCCCTTTACAATGTATTCTTTAAAGATGACAAACGTTTATTATAAAAACAGGAAACTTTAAAAAGGAAAGCCACAAATGTGTTGTGATACATACAATATCACTCAGGGCATTTGAGTAAGATAGAGAAAAGACAGCAGGGGAAAAAAGACCTGAGTTTATATGTTTATTTTGAACAACTGTTCTTCATTTCACAATGCTTAACCACCTTCCATGTTGTTGTGTTTGAAGCACTAGGAAATTAAAGATAAATGAGACATGGCCCTATCCTCCAGGACCTCATAGTCTAGCCAGAGATGCCATCGATAATTGCATAATTATAGACTAGTATGTAAAGCTCTAAAGGAAGACAAAGGATTTGACTTGGGAATCAGAAGAGGTTTCACCCTTAAGGGATAATTTATTTTATTTTGCTCCTTAGATTGTTTCTTTCTGTATTAAGGGCTTCTGTGTTAAAATGCCATATTATCATGTATAATTTATACATACATAGTGGATTAATCTTGTGTATACAGGTTAATGAATTATAACAAAATGAACACTTCCACATAGTCACTTGACAAGAAGCCACCATTAAGTCAAGAAATAGAATGTTTTTAGAAGCTTTCCAGAGATTCTGATGTGCCCCTTCCCAATCATGCCCCTCCTTCACCAACATAAACATTATCCTAATTTCTAGTATCAAGGATTATATTTGCCTGTCTTTGAAATCTTATACACATGGAGTCACACACATATGCCTTTGTGTTTGGCTTTTTTGTTTAATGTGATGTCTACACTCATGGTTCCCCAACTATGTACCAAAGCATTGCAGAGTTCTGCAGGGTATTTTTACATTTTACAGAAACATGACAATACTCAACACCTAGGGGATGGTGAACAAAGTAATAGTTCATGACCCTTTAGTTTCAACATTAAGTTGTGCTACATTTCTTTGCATTGTTTCATACCTTTGCAGACATTCAAAAGTTCATTCAAGCTGTAGTTAAAAGCAAGTATGTGTAAAAATCACTGTGGAACAAAAAATGAGGGTGGCAGTTTCCAATCTGACCTCAAGATTTGAGAAGCTGTGCAATATCTAGCAGGTATACACATCCCTTTAGTAAGATACTGTGGTTATTTAAAGATGAAATAAAAATACTATTTTTTTTTCTTTATATTTACATGTATTTTTTTAACATGGCTGCTAATTTATTAGGACAAGTTGTTTAGTCACTAAGTCGTGTCCCACTCTTTCGCAACCCACTGGACTGTAGCCCACCAGGCGCCTGTGTCCAAGGGATTTTTTAGGCAAGAATATTGGAGTGAGTTGCCATTTCCTTCTCCACGGGATCTTCCTGACCCAGGGATTGAACCCACATCTCTTGCATTGCAGGCAGATTCCTGCTGAGCCACCAGGGAAGAAGGTGAGGAACATGGCTCAGATGGTAAATAATCCGCCAGCAATGTGGGAGACCTGGGTTCAATCCCTGGGTCAGAAAGATGCCATGGAAGAGGGCATGGCAACCCACTCCAGTATTCTTGCCTGGAGAACTCCGTGGACAGAGAAGCCTGGTGGGCTACAGGCCATAGGGTCACAAAGAGTCGGGCACAAATGAGCGACTTTCACTTTTATCAGTAAATATTAAGCTTTGGGGACCTAACTACTTAATAATCAGAACGGTTATATTTTTCTTTTGGTGTTGTGACAGTTTAAACTTTTTGCTGAGATAATAAGTAACCTGAAGAGGTTTGTAAAAGTCTCATCTATGAAACTCATTTATACTGTGGGCAGCAGCCATTTATTTTCATTTCTGTTTGGTTTTCTACTGTGAGTACACAATTTATTTATGTATTCTATCAATAGAAATTTGTGCTGTTTCTTGTTTGGAGCTATTGTCAATAATGCTCCTATGCACTGTTTTGAACATAGCTTTCAGTACACCTATGTATGTTTCTGGTAGGTATATATTTAGGGCTAGAATTACGGAGTCATAGGGTATGGGTATTTCAACTTTAGTAGATACTGCTAAAAAGTATTCTAAAGTGGTCATTCCAGTTTACACTTCCACCAGAATTGTATGAGAGTATAAGTTATCCCATATCCTACTAACATTTAATATTTTTAGTAATTTTAACGCAAGCCAATCCTAGTAGGCACAGATCCAGATTTTGTGCTGTCTGAAGGTTAATTCAATTTGTGAGGTCTGACCTAAGGAAACAAATAATTTATAAATACAAATTAAGAATGAATAATTATGGACTAGAAGAAAGTAAATCCCAGCAGACTTTAAGATTTAAAAGTCGAGAAATAACTCCAAATACCATTAAATCAAGAAAAATTAAGAAAAAATCATTTGAATTCACTGCCCATCACATCCCCTACAATTTTTCATTTCTGTGCTTTTAGCTGCCTTTTCCAGAATTACCCCTTCAATAGGGTAATAATTTTGCATTTTCACTTTCTTTAAAGAAAATAAAGGCAAAGATTTTCTTATACCTTAATAAAAACTTTTAATACAGGTAGTTTAGAAAAGTGTATTTAAATTCAAAAATTTGTCAATTTGAAGAATCTGTCAGGTTTTTTAAAAAAATGAACTGCAGTTTTTTAGGATGTTGCAGGTTGTACAGTAGGTAGTCTTAAATATTCTTTAAACTAGTGAAATTTACTAGTTTCTTTGTCATCAGCTTCCTGGTTGTGGTGACTTATGTATTGAATCATTACATGGTCCCATTTGTTTTGAATTGCCGTGGAAATCCAGCATAGCAGAAATAGTGTATACCTGGAAGTCATTCCTACCCAATGTAAGTATAGTTTGGGCAAGGCAGAAAAGAAGCAGAGACGACCTCAACGGAGATAGGTTACCTTTATTCAGGAAAGGAGGGGCAACAGTGGGCCTAACGACCAGGCTGAGCACGAGAGGGATCAGGGAGGCTTCACATTTAAAGGGGAGTTTGTGGAAGCGATAAGGGAAATGTTTTGGATTTTCTTTAGATGAGATGGCATTTGTAGTTGAACAGTGGGTGGGAGGTTTGGGGCAGGTGGTGATAAATACTCTGGGCAGGGAGTGATAAGTCCTTGGCATATGTAACAGGTGGAAGGTTTCTGGACAGGGGGTAATAAGTTCCAGGTAGATGAAACCAGCTGGAGCATCAGGGCTGGACCTAAAGTTTGATTTTGTTTTCTCCGAAGTTAGATGATTCAGCGAGGGCCTTTGAGACAGTTGTTTTCTTTTCTAGGCCCAAAGACTCCTTCACCCTAGAACAGCTAGCAATTAATCATTGCTAGCTATTAAGTATATCAATTGTATAATTAATTATATAATTATAATTATATAAAAATATACCACTAAATCCAAACTACAGGTACCCTCAACTTATCCAAATCTTACATACACCCATAGCTGCTTCTGTTGAAGTGATCATATGACTCTCCTGCTGCCCCCCAGCCCCCCAACTACATGTTGAAACAGTCCAGTTACTTTTCTAACTTAAAGCCACCCCTGCATTCCTGTGCAACCTAACTATGAGGTATTTTCCTTTTTATAAATCTCTAGGTTTCATTGGGGAATGTTTGGTTTAGGATTATTATTCTGTGATCATAAAAGATCAGTCAGTAGTATTTACCTTTTTCTGACTTTCTTGAGGTACAGTTAACAAATAAAAATAACAGATACTTAAAATGTACATTGTGGTGATTTGATGTATTCACAAGTAAATACATTGTGAAAGGATTCCCCCTGTCTAGTTGCTTAATGTCTCCATCACTTTACTTACTCATTTTATTTGGAGAAAAAATAGACGTAACCTAAAAGTTGAGAGTTAGGTTTTGTTTGTCAGAAATTTTTAGGACTTAAGCCCGGGAGACAGCATCTCAAGTAACCCTGAGAGAACTTCTTGGAGGAGGGGAGGCAGGGAGCCGGGTTTTACAGAAGTGTTCAACAAAGGGCGGGTAGTTTGATTGTCAAAAAATGGTTGTAAATTAAAGAAAACCAGGCATCTCAAGTTAAGGAGTTTTAGTGTTTCCCTGTGTCTGGGAAGATGCGAGAGACTCGGCTCACTGAAACCATTCCTTTGATATATACCTCAGCTATCGGAGGCCGGTATCATTTCCTTACCCTGAGCTCCTCAGGGCTCTCTGTCAGGAGTGACTGTAGTATGACGGCTGGCTGCGAGCGGGCCTGCATTCTTCCCCTTCCTGCGTTCTTCAGGCTCACTGGCTCACACTGGAGGGCTGCGATCACTGATGACCGCGACACTCTTATTTCCAGAAAATGTTTCATTTCTCTCTTTTTTTTTGTCTTTATTTTTTATTTATTTATTTTTTTATTAGTTTTGCCATACAATTACATGATATCAGCATGGGTTTACATATGCACCCCCTCCAGGACCCCCCTCCCTCCTCCCTCCCCCCGGGAAATCTCGGTGCACCAGCCCCGAGCATCAATCCTGGGCTGGCGATTGATTAGACATATGGTAATTAACATGTTTCAATGTCATTCTCCCATATCATCCCACCCTTTCCCTCATCCACAGAGTCCACAAGTCTATTCTATACATCTGCGTTCCTTTTGCTGTCTCGCATGCTGGGTTCTCGTTACCGTCTTTCTAAATTCCATATATATGCGTTAATATACTGTATTGTTGTTTTTGCTTCTGGCTTACTTCACTCTGGATAATGGGCTCCAGTTTCGTCCATCTGAGTAGAACGGATTCAAATGAATTTTTTTTTTAATGCTGAGTAATATTCCATTGTGTATATGTACCACAGCTTTCTTATCCATTGGTCAGTTGATGGGCATCTAGGTTGCTTCCATGTCCTGGCTATTGTAAACAAAGCAGCAATGAACATTGGGGTACACGTGGCTCTTTCAATTCTGGTTTCCTCGGTGTATATGCCCAGCAGTGGGATTGCTGGGTCATATGGCAGGTCTATTTGCAGTTTTTTAAGGAACCTCCACACTGTTTTCAACTATAATCACCTTTTTATACATTAGATCCTCAGAACTTATTCATCTAATAGCTGAAAGTCTGTACTATTTCTCCAACCCCTCCTGTTTCTCTCAGTCCCTAGGCTCTAGCAGCAATTTTTTTTTTATTGTCTGTTTCTGAGTTTGAAGGACTTTTTTCATATAAGTGATGCCATGCAGTATTTGTGTTTCTCTGTATGGCAGAAGTCATTTAGCATAATGGGCTCAAGGTCCATCCATGTTGTCACAAACTACAGGATGTCCTTCTTTGTCATCCTGAACTATATCCTATTGAATACATATGCAATATGTTTTCTTTATCCATTTATCTCTTAATGGACACATAGGTAGTTTCCATATCTTAGCTTTTGTGAATAATGCTGCAGTAACTATGGAAATGCAGATACGTCTCAGAGGTTCTGTTTTCATTTCCTTTGGATATAGACCCAGAAGCAAGAATTCTGGAACACATACTAATTCTATTTTAGACACTGCTGTACTCTTTTTTTATATATATAGTGGTTGTACCAATTTGCATGCCCCCCAACAGTACACAAGGCTTCCCTTTCTCCACATCCTCCTCAAGACTTATTTCTTGTCTTCTTCATTACAGCTGTTCGAACAGACGTGAGGCAATACCTCACTGTGACTTTCATTTGCATTTCCTTGATAATAAGTGATATTAAGAACATTTTCATATACCTGTTGGCCATTTGCGTGTCTTTTTTGACAAATATCTATTCAGTTCCTTTGTCCATTTTTAAATACAATTGGTTTTCTTTCTGCTCTTCAGTTGTGTATAAGTTTCTTTACCCATTTTGAATGTTAACTGCCTAACCAGAGAAATAATTTGCGTTTTCCTCCCATTCAGTAGGATGCCTTTTGTTCTGCTGATGGTTTTTTTTGCAGAAGGTTTTTGATTTGGTGTTGTCGTCTTTGTTTTTGCTTTTGTTACCTTTGCTTTTGGTGTCTAATCCAAAAATCATTGCCAAGACCATTAACAGGAAGATTTTTTTTCCGATGTTTTCTTCCAGGAGCTTTACAGTTTCAGGCTTTATGTTCAAGTCTTTAATCCATTTTGAGTTTATTTTTGTGTTTGGTGGAAGATAGAGGTCTAGTTTCATTCTTTTGGCATGTGGCTGTCCGGTTTTCCCAACACCATTTATTGAAGAGATTATCCTTTCCCCATTTTATATTCTTTGTCATAGATTAGTTGATCATATAAACACAGATGTATTTCTGAGTTCTCTCTTCTGTGCAACTTTTTTTATAGTCCAACTCTCACATCCATACATGACTACTGGAAAAACCATAGCTTTGACTAGATGGACCTTTGTTGGCAAAGTAATGTCTCTGCTTTTTAATATTCTCTCTAGGTTGGTCATAGCTTTTCTTCCAAGGAGCAAGCATCTTTTAATTTCATGGCTGCAGTCACCATCTGCAGTGATGGTGTTCCCCCATCTATTTGCCATGATCTGATGGGATCAGATGCCCTGATCTTAGTTTTCTGAATGGTGAGTTTTAAATCAACTTTTTCACTCTCCTCTTTCTCTTTCATCAAGCAGCTCTTTAGTTCTTCTTTGCTTTCTGCCATAAAGGTGGTGTCATCTGCATATCTGAGGTTGTCCTTTTCATTATAGGGGACTGGAATGCAAAAGCAGAAAATCAAGAAATACCTGGAGTAACAGGCAAATTTGGCCATGGAATACAAAATGAAGCAGGGCAAAGGCTAACAGAGTTTTGCCAAGAGGGTCATAGCAAACACCCTCTTCCAACTGTTTGTAGTTACCATGTGATTTATAGATAGAAATATATGTGTGTGATTGTTTTGAATTGCTCATCTATTAATTTCAAATGCATTTTAACAATCCTGCATTTGGTCTCTCCTCCCCTCACAATTACTCTTTTGACATCATGTTTTATAGTTACTTGCTTTATATATCTCTTTGAATATCCTTATTGTGGATATAGGTGATTTTATTACATCTTTTAACCTTCCAAATGGCTTTGTGCATGCATGATGGTTTCCTTTATCCTTTAAACATACCTTTACTGTATGTTTTCCTTCACCTATGAGATTTTCCTTTTGTAATTTTTGTGTTTCTAATTGTAGGCTTTTCTTTTTCACTTAGAGAAATTTCCTTAACATTCTTGTAAAGCTGGTTTGGTGATTCTAGACCCTTAAATTTTGCTTGTCTGTAAAACTTGATGTCTCCATCAAATCTGAACAAAAGCCTTGCTATGTAAAGTATTCTTGGCTGTGGGTTTTGCCCTTTAATCACTTAAAATGTATCATGCCACTCCCTTCTGGATTGCAGCATTTCCGCTGAAAAGTCAGCTGATAGCCTTATGGGAGTTCCCTTGTATATAACATCTTATATTTTCCTTACTGCTTTTAATACTATCTTTCTATCTCTAAATGTTGCCATTTTAATTACATTGTGAATTGGCATGTTCCTCTTTGGCTTAATCCTGTATGAGACTTTCCTTGCTTCTTAGACTTGGATGTCCTTTCCTAGGTTATAAAAGTTTTCATTTATTATGTCTTAGAAAATTATTTTCTCAATCCCTTTCTGTATTCTTCTTCTTGGATCCCTATAAATATGCAAATATTAATGTGATTGAAGTTGCCCCAGACAACTTGAAGACCAGTTGTCTTGAACTGGTCTCACTTCATTTCATTCTTTCTTTTTCTTGATCAGCATCAGTGACTTTTGGTCCTGTCTTCCAGTTTGCTGATCCATTTCTTTGTATCATTTAGTCTACTGTTGATTACTGCTAATGTATTTTTCATTTCAGCTATTGTATTCTTCATCTCCATTTGGTTTTTCTTTTTATTTTCCTACTCTTTGTTTAACATTTGTAACATCTCTGTGCCTTCATCCCAGGGGATTCTAGGGCTGGTGCCTGCCCACTGGCGCGGTGGAGTGTCCCAGGGTCTCTAGCTAGAGAGCCTTGGGGATTCCACGTCTAGGGTCTGTGCACTGGTATATAGGGGTGGGTCTTGGTCCCTCTGGCAGGCAGCACCATGTCCAGGGGCAGCTCTGGGGTCAAGGGTTCTTAAGCAGCGTTTTTGGTAATGGGTGTGTCTGTGTCCTTGCCTGGTTAGTTGGTTGGCCTGAAACGTCCCAGTATTAGTGCCTATAGACTACTAGGCCTGGTTGGGTCTGGGCCTCGGAACTAATAAGCTAGAGAAAAGATTCCAAATGACGCTTGCCAGCTGAAATGTCCATGTGATAGAAGGAGCTCCCACGAGAGTTGCTGCCTTTGTCTATGTCCCCAGGGTGAGTTGGCTCCTACCTCTTCAGGATACTCTCCATGGTCAGCAGGTAAGTATGACCCAGGCTCCTATCAACCTACTGTTTCTGCCCTGGGTCCCAGAGCATTTTGTGTATACCCTCTGAAAGTGAAGTCTCTCTTTCCTTCAACCACATGGAACTTCTGAAAGGAAGCCCACTGGCCTTCAAATTCAAATGGTGTGAGTGCTCATCTTTCTAGTAAAGGACCCTTATGCTGGGGAGCCAATGTTGGGCTGAGAACCCTCATTCCAATTCTCTGTAAATCTTCCACTGGGGGTATGAGTTTGACTATACCATAACTCCATTCCTCCTATATGTCTCTATGTAGGAGAGGTTCCTCCATAGCAACCTTCATATGTAGGTTCCTTGTCTGTATCTTTATCTGTAGAATATCTTTTCTTCTAGGTTCTCATCTTTTTCATCCATAGTGGTTCTGTAAGTAGTTGCAGTTTTGGTGTTCCCATGAGAGGGGTTGAGGTTAGGTTCTTTCTACTCTACCAGCTTGGGAACTCAGTATGTTTGTCTTTTGATTGGAGATTTCAGTCTACTTACACTTAAAGGAATTATTGATATGTATGGACTTACTGGACTTCCCCCATGGCTCAGATGCTAAAGAATCTTCCTGCAATGCAGGAGACCCAGTTTCGATCCCTAATCAGGAAGATCCCTTGGAGAAGGGAATGGTTACCACTCCAGTATTCTTGCCTGGAGAATTCCATGTACAGAGGATCCTGTTGGACTATAGTCCATGGGGTTGCAAAAAGTCGAACACTAAATAATGGGGGAAAAAAAGAATGGAGTTACTATTGCCATTTTCTTTTTTGTTTTCTGACATCTTTGTAATTCCCTTTTCCTCATCTTCTTTTCTTACTCATTTTTTTTTTTGCTTTGATAATTTTCTCAAAGATTTGCATAGATTTCTTTGTGTTTATATTTTGTATATCTACTACAGATTTTTGCTTGGCAACTATTGTGATGCTTAAATGTATTATATTTCTAACAGTCTTTGTATTTTTCAGCTCTATGATTTCCTGTTTTGTACTTTCTTATTTATTCTGTTTCTTTGTTGATATTCTCACTCTGTTCATGCTTCTTGACCTCCGTGAGCATCTTTATGACTGTTATCTTAAACTCTTTATCAGGTAAATCACACATTTCCATTTCATTCATTAAGTTCTGTTTTTGGAGTTTTATCTTGCTTCTTTATTTGGAACATATTTCTCTGTATTTTTCTTTGTCTCTATTTTGTTTTCTGCACATTGCATAAAATAGTTACTGTCTCACCTAGTCTTGATGGAGTTGTCTTGTTTAGGAGATTAACAATTCATCAGCTAAGCCCAAGCTTTTGGTGATTATTCACACCTTTGTAATCGCCCAAGCCGCGTTTCTTGTTCTTAGTGGCTCCCAGTAGTTCGCCAAGACCTGTGCCAGTTGCAGAAGGGAGGGTCACAATGTCGACTGAAGAGAAAAAAAACACAGCTCGAAAGTTGAGAATTAAGTTTTATTCGAGGCATTATTGAGGTCTATAGCCTGAGAGACAGCCTCTCAGATAGCTCTGAGAAGGTGCTCTGAAGAGGTAAGGGAGGAGCCAGGATATTTGTAAACTATTTCTCTGGGAAAACTTCTTGTCAAGTGTAGAAATAATACTGCTAATAACAAAGGAGATATCTCAAGTTAATTATTTTAGTGCTTTTATATGTATGGGAACATGCAAGAATCTGGGGTCATTTAAAAATTTTCCTTAGATTGACATCTTAACCAT
This sequence comes from Antilocapra americana, assembly GCA_007570785.1. Classification (NCBI taxonomy): domain Eukaryota; kingdom Metazoa; phylum Chordata; class Mammalia; order Artiodactyla; family Antilocapridae; genus Antilocapra; species Antilocapra americana. Next base: position 35,124,173 of record ML660765.1, read on the forward strand.
CTAGGGCTAGTATCCTGTTTTTAACCATCCTGAATTTCCCCCCTAAGAAGTACTGTTGGGTGCAGCTGCAGTGGCTGATGGCTTGATGGGGCAACATTTGTCATTTACTAAAGTAACAAGTCTCGTTCTTTGTCCCCAACAGGCCACGGCTAGATGCAGGCTGATCCTCAGGCAGCAGGTGGAAGAGTCTGTAGTTAGGGCACTGCTAGGGAGAAACTGGGAGATGGTCTTCGCCTCCTTTTTTCCTGGCATGTGCTTGGTCTGGATGTGTATCTGTGCAGTCTACTTCTGAGCCTGTCAATGACTCCTTCTTTGTTTACTACAATCCTGTAAGACTTTGAATGCAAGCACCTTTGGCTCTCTAAGCCATGTGGTTCGGGGGCCCATCCCTTAGGTGCCTTCACAAAGGTCGGGATGCCAGACATGTGTGTCAGTGCCTCCAGGGAGACACTGTCAAATTGGAGCAAGCTTAAGGGTGTCCACATTCTTCCCTGTTACCCAGAATGGGTCAAAGTCAGGCCCTAGATGTGTGCTAAATTAAAAGCTAAGCCCTCAGGCAGCAGCTTTCAAAGTATGCAAATAGACACCTTTCAGGAAAGACTGGGAAATAGATGTTTCTGTTTGCTCCCTCTCTTCTGAGCCCTGGAAGGGCTGAGCCAGGTAAACTGATGTTTCTTTGTTTACTACAGTCCAGATGGACTCAAATAGAAGCCCCAGTGGCTGTTGTAGCCAAGCAGTCCTAGGGGTCTGTCCCTTGGGCCTCAGGTACAACAGCAGGAGGACCAGACACGTGTGTAAGCCTCCACGGAGCTGTTGGCAGTTTGCAGTGGACTCGGGTGAGGAGCTGAAGGTGGTGTTTGCTGATTTCCCTGGTCCAGGAGGGGAGAGATTGTAGTCAGCCCCTAGAAACCTGACTTCCAGGCAGCAGCTTTAAAGCATGCAAATAGATCTTTTTCACAGAGAATTTCTGTGGGAGATGGGAGTTTTGTGGGGCTTCCCTGGTGGCTCAGACAGTGAGTCCTCCTGTAATGCAGGAGACCTGGGTTCAATCCCTGAGTTGGGAAGATGCCCTGGAGAAGGGAATGGCTACTCACTCCAGTATTCTTGTATGGAGAATCCCATGGACAGAGGAGCATGGCAGCCTACAGTCCACAGGTTTGTGAAATCACAAACAAGTGAGTAACTAACACTTCCACCTTCACTTTCTGTGTTGAGCAGTTTCTTTGTTTGCTTTGGTCTTGTGGGCACAAGTCCCATTGGCTTTGAAAGGTAGATGTTTTGGGGTGCCTGCCTCAGTTGGGAGTCTTACAAGCTGGGACACTAGATGTGGGGTCCAAACCCTTCACTTCTTGGGGAGAAACTTGGAGGTGGGAGTTCTGTCCCAATTGTATGGGACTATGAGTAGGGTCAGGCTTATGGCAAAAATATATCTCAGTCTTTCCTACCCACTTTGATATGGATCACACGGGTATTTCCTTTTATGTTTAATGTATAGGAGTCACTCAGCTAGTTTCTGGATTTCTTCCAAAGGAAATTGCTTCATTATAAACCTGTGGATATGGTGTGTCCAGGGAAGGAGGTGCAATCACGAAGTTCCCGTGTTGCCATCTTGGATCAGAATTCCAGAGATAGTCTTCTGTTTGTGTCTTTCACTTTATATAAGATGTCTATCTGGTCCTGGCATCAAGGCTCTGCGATCTCATAAAATAAATTGAAAAATATTTGCTATTTTATAATTTTTGAAACAGTTTTTATAGAATCAGTGTTATTTATTCCTTAAATTAAAAAAAAAATCACCAGGAAAAACAGGGTCCATAAATTTTCTTGTGGGAATGTTTTTAATGATGAGTTCAATTTTTTTAACAGTCATAGGATTATTCAGATTTCCTGTTTTAATTTACTATTTTAATATGGAGAACATTAACATACTTCTAAAAATCAAACCTATGCAAACAAGAATACTCAGAAAAGTACCATTTCCTCCTATATTCCTACCTGTCTCCATCTAGGTAACCAACACTATCCTTTTGTAACTTATTCTTCCTCTGTTTTTTTAAATGATAAGTAGTTGTATACTGTTACTTTATTACCTCTTCTTTCTTTTATGCAAGGTAGCATGTAAGCTTTTTCACAGTTTGCCTTTTTCATTTAATAGTATCTCCCAGAGATTACTCCATATCAGTTAATAGAGATCTTTCTTATTTTTTGTTTACAGATGGAAGTATTCTACTGAACATATGGTCCATATATTCAATCAGTTTCCTGTGCTTAGACATTTAGGTAGTTTCCTAAAATTAATACTGTAATTAGTTGCATTGTGCATATGTATTTTTGTGCTAGTTGCTCAGTGGCGTCTGACTCTTTGTAACCCCATAGACTATAGCCCACCAGGCTCCTGTGTCCATGGGATTCTCCAGGCAAGAATATTGGAGTGGGTAGCCATTACCCACCAAGGGATCGAACCCAGGCCTCCTGCCTTGAAAGCAGATTTTTTATAGTCCGAGCCACCATGGAAGCCTTTTTTAAAAACTGTTGTGGGCTATATCTTCAGGATAAATTCTTGGAAGTGGGATTGCTATATTGAAGGTTAGATGCATAAGTAATTTTATTAGCTGGTGCCAAATTCCTCTCAGTAAGGGTTTTACATTCATACCATTTTGCATTCCTTCCAACAATGTATGAAAGGGTCTGTTTTCCACAGCCAAGGAACAAAATATATTACCAAGCTTTTGAGTTTTTCCCAGTCTGATAAGAGAGATATAGTATTTCAGTGAGTATTAACTTAGATTTATCTTAATTTGAGTGAAGTTGAATATATTTTCATATGTTCAAGGCTCATATTTATATTTTTTTGTAAATTGCCCCTTCAGGCCTTTTATCCATTTTCTATTGAATTATTAGCATTTTTTTTCTTCAAGTGTTAAAGGTTTTGTTTATTAACAACACTGGCCCTTTTCTGTGATATCCACTGCAAACACTTTCTCTTAATCTGTCATTTGTACTTTAACTTTGCTTATGCTGTTTTGTTTTGTTGCCGTATATTTCAATTTATCAATTGTTTATTTATAACCTGGATTTTTTCATCACAATTTGAAACATTTTCCAAAATCTAGATTATAGAGTAATTCACCCATACTTTCTTCTTATACTGGTAAAGTTTTATTTCCTTCATTTTCTTCTTCTTCTTCTTCTAAGTCCCATCAGTCATGTCCGACTCTTTGCGACCTCGTGGACTGCAGCCCACCAGGCTCCTCCGTCCATGGGATTTTCCAGGCAAGAGTACTGGAGTGGGTCGCCAGTGCAGGTTTTTCTTGTATATGATATAAGGATTGAGCCTTTTTTTTTTCATTAAAAAAAATGGTCATCCAGTTATTCCAAGATTATTTATTAAAAAGATCACTGTTTCCCCAATAAGTGTAGACACCACCTTTATGATATACTAGATTTGTCTTTCATTACATTCCAACTCCTCATGAGCCCAATACTGCACTGTTCTAATTATAGAGGCTTAGTAGCATTAACAGCCAGAGGACTAGGCCCTACCCCCATCTCTAGCTCTTCTTATTCACTCTTTATCTACATATCCTTGTATATTTATTTTTCTTTTATAGCTTTATTGAGGCATAATTGACAAAATTATAAGATGTTTAAAGTACACAGTGTGATAATTAAACATCATGTGAACTTTAGTTTCAATACATCTGGCTTAATAATAAATTGTATCAATATTTCTATTCTGTTACATTAAATTTACAAATTAGTATAGTGGATATGAGATCGCAATTATGTTGAGGCATCCTAAGCAACAAGATTATTTTCCCACTTGTTCATATATACTTTTATGTCCTTCAGGAGTGTTTATACTTTTCTTCATATAAAGTTTTATTTCTCATTATGTTGATTCCTAAATAGTTTATCTTTTTTATTGTTATTAAAAATAAGACTTTCTTATTCATTCTGTCTTCCAACTATTATTTATGTATATGAGTGCTATTGAGTTTTGTTATATTTCTCATTGAGAAATATGGCTTTTAGAATTATAAAATGTCATTGGCCTCATTTTATGCTTTGGGCTTAAATTCTACTTTGGTGTGAAATTTTCAATTCCTGCATTCTTATTGTTTTTATTTGCCTGTGGTGAATCTGTGCATATATTTTTAGCCTTGAATTGCTGCAGTTTAGCTGCATCTCTTCCATTCAACACTGAATTTAGATTTCCAGTATTGGATAAACTTGAGAATCATATTATTTTAATAAATGAGTTAAGCTCTTTCATGTTTATTGATATGAATTACGTTTGGAGAAGGAAGTGGCAACCCACTCCAGTATTGTTGCCTGGAGAATCCCATGGACAGAGGAGCCTGGCAGGCTAGAGTCCATGGGGTTGCAGGAGTCAGACACGACTTAACAACTAAAGAGAGAGAGAGATGTTTGCTGCCAATTGTGTCATTTATGTCGCATTTCTGTGAGCATCATATTTTCCTTCTTCATTCACAGTATGGTCTTTGCTTTTATTTTTTATTTTTTTGCCTTTGGCTATTTATGAAGTTTTATGTTTCTCTTGTACTGTTTAGCCTAGTATTTATAATATCTTTGACTCCTTTTTATCTTGTTTAACCCTTTATTAATCTCAAAATATTTAATGGTTCCCCAATCTCAGAATAGAATCCAGTATCCCTGCTATGACCCACAAAGCCTTCCGTAACCTCCTTTTAAACTGTTCCTCAGAGGTTTTTTCCTTTGATTCTCTACTCACTCACTCACTGAACTCCAACATCTTGACATTCTTGATCTTTCTCAAACATGTTCCTATCTCAAGGCCTTTGCAGTTGGGTTACTTCTTGCTGAATGCCCTCCCTCGAAATTTTTATACTATTTGCTCTCTCACTTCATTGAAGTCTATAATCATGTTTTTATCTCATCATCAAAAGAATCCCTGACCCTATATATAAAATCACTATTGTATTGATCTCTAGATCCTTGTCCTACATGATTTCTCTTCAAAGCACGTGCCACAACTTGCCATTGTTAATAAAAGTCACAGATAGATACTGAAGGCTAAAGAAAATATTTGAATGCTCCCTTCAGCTAAAGAACATATTTCTCATGGCATCTTGGCATTATTAAAATGCTGCCCAGCTAAAGTTCTAAAACTCAAAAACCTGAGTCAAGTATATTGAGGGTCTCAAGTAGACAACATACTAGAAACACACTTGGCAATGGCTTGATACTGCCTAACAACCAGATGAGAGCCCTGTCGAAGCTTTTCTCTAGGCTGTTTCCATATCAAAAACCACATCTTGTTTTGATTGAATCTGTGAGCCTGTTTTCCTTCATTCCCTCAACCATTCCAACAGGAATCTAGAATAAGGGTAATTGTGAACCCTAAAACTAGCAGTGTGAGACCCTCTAGAATGGAAGCCTAGCACCAGCGGCCACATGTAATTTTCCAACTTCATGCTACATAAAGCAGAGAAGAGAGGCGTGGGGAGTTGATGAAGTATAGCATAGTAACCCAAGGCTTCAAAATGTGTGCCAGATGAGGAGGCAACTTAGGGGGCTTCTAAGTACCAGCATAATCTTGCAATTCTGGCAAAAGTTTGTGAGTGAAAGATAGCCCAGTCCCAAATGGTGCCTGCGGTCTGTGGCTACAGTGTAGAATCCTGTCATGGCAGAATCTGGTTCTGAAAACTTTGCTCAAACTTCTGTAGGTAATGAATACCTTTCTCAACAGCAGTGGTTATTGTATACCAGTGAGCTAGTAATAAGTACAAGAATATCTCCAGAGCAAGGATAGGCTGGAGAATGGGTCATGGGGAAATAATTTTAAAATGGTTCTTCAGGACTAAAAGATTAAACCAGATGGTACTGCATTTGAAAAATGCAGGAGAACAAATTATAGCTATTTACATTTCTGCTCTGAAGGCAAAACTTATGTTTTCTGTAAAAGGGCTTCTTGCTAAAGACTATTAACTTGAGGGGAGATCTACCACCAAATGATATTTTAATGGCCAGTATCAAAACTGTGTTACTTTGCTGTGATTTCACGGAAAAAATAAATGTATCTTGGTAAAGAAACTTTAGTCATATTTTAGAAACTCTGTTAGGCCTGTCTCATGATACACAACAGTAACGACATTTTAGGAAGAGAAACACTAACATGGATTTCCCTTTTAGAAACTATTCAACAAATGCTTAATAAGCACTTGCTAGGTTCATGACACTCTACTAGGTACCAAGGGGGTATAAAGAGAAATAAATATACCCCTTTATCTCAAAGCATTTGTAATTTTTCAAAGAATATTCCAACAGCTAAATTTTCTGCAGTATATGGTAAGAGATAGTAACCATGTATAAATGACCCACCTCACCCACATTTATAGTAGCTGATTTTTTTATCCCTCCTCCAAAAGGACCTTTCTAGTTGAAAAGAGAAAACCCCACAAAATGATCTCTTAGAACCACCAAACAACTTAGTATTAGACAAATATAATCAGCAGTAATGAGAAAACATGGACTGACTGATGAGGTGGAAAGATGTTTGATTGCCTGGATGTATGATAAGACAGTGAATCTGTATGCCTAGAAGCCAAATAGTGATTTCTCCAAAGGGTTGTCATACTTCAAAACTCCTAAGGAAAAGAAAATTGAATCACCAAAGACATTTTCAGCTTGAGCAAAGGAATATTTGAGAACTCCAGCAATTGAGTCTATTAACAGGACCTCATAGTTCTGGGAAAAGTTACAAGAAATAATAGCATTATGTAATGTAAGGAAGAGGAAGAAGAGATGGCCAGGGATGGAGTATAAGTAAAGATCCTTGGAGGAGGTAGCATTTTATTGCAGCTTGAAGAGTATGGTCGGGTCAAGTCCTTGGGAGAGAATGATTGAGTCAGGGGTACCAGGGTGAGCAAACGTATGAATCTCTGAATTTGCTAGACATCTTGTGCAGAGAAATAATTTGTCTGTTGGGTTGGTAAGAGTTAAGGACACAAAGAGTTTGCAAGTAGTTCACAGAGGGTTTTCATTTGAACTTGGTTAAATAAGCAGTGAAGGAAATGTAGGATGTAAAGAATACTGTGATAAAATTAGGGTTTTAGAACTATAACTCTGATAGAGTAATGTGAAGGACAAATAGAGTACATGTGACAGTCAGACCAGAAAGGAGACACACAAGGACTCTATCTCAGTTTGTTCTCTACACGTAACTAGCATGTTACTGAGCACCTGGGCGGCCTTCTAGGTATACTCCACTCACTCAACACTGAATTACAGAATGTTGTTGTTCGGTTGCTAAGTTGTGTCTGACACTTTGTGACCCCATGAACTGGAGCACTCCAGGCTTCTGTGTCCTTTACTACCTCCCCAAAATTATCTCAAACTCATGTTCATTGAGTCAGTGATGCCATCCAACCAACTCATCCTTTGTCGCTTCTTTCTCCTCCTGCCCTCAATCTTTCCCAGCATTAGGGTCTTTTCCAGTAAATTGGCTTTTCACATAAGGTGACTAAAGTATTGGAGCTTCAGCTTCAGCATCAATTCTTCCAATGCATATTCAGGGTTGATTGCCTTTAGGATCGACTGATTTGATCTTGCTGTCCAAGGGACTCTCAAGAGTCTTCTCTAGCACCACAGTTTGAAAGCATCAATTCTTGGGCACTCAGCCTTCTTTAATTACAGCATCAGTTCAGTTCAGTTCAATTCAGTTGCTCAGTCGTGTCCGCCTCTTTGCAACCCCATGGACTGCAGCACGCCAGGCTTCCGCATCCATCACCAACTCCTGGAGCTTACTCAAACTCATGTCCGTTGAGTTAGTGATGCCATCCAACCATCTCATCCTCTGTTGTCCCCTTCTCCTCCTGCCTTCAGTCTTTTCCAGCATCAGGGTCTTTTCAAATGAGTCAGTTCTTCGCATCAGGTGGCCAAGTATTGAAGTTTCAGCCTCAACATAAATCCTTCCAATAACTATTCAAGACTGATTTCCTTTAGGATTGACTGGTTGAATCTCCTTGCTGTCCAAGGGACTCCCAAGAGTCTTCTCCAACACCACAGTTCAAAAGCATCAATTCTTTGGTGCTCAGCTTTCCTTATAGTCTAACTCTCACATCTAAACATAACTACTGGAAAAACCATAGCTTTGACTAGATGGACCTTTGTTGGTAAAGTAATGCCTCTGCTTTTTAATATGCTGTCTAGGTTGGTCATAACTTTTCTTCCAAGGAGCAAGCATCTTTTAATTTCATGGCTGCAGTCCCCACCTGCAGTGATTTTGGAGCCCAAGAAAATAAAGTCTGTCACTGTTTCTGTTGTTTCCCCATCTATTTGCCATGGCTATTAACTACAATTCATCTATTAGCTACAGGATGGCTACAACATATAAGCATTTCTGGAAGACAGAGAAATGGAAACACTGTTGTTTCCAAGAAACTTTAAATCTTTATTGATTGATTATGAATTCACAAGGTTTTGAGGGTTATCCAAGGTTCAGTTGCCCAGGTGTTTTGAAATGGATATCAAAACACTCTCCAGGGTATCAGTGGTCAGGACCAAACCTCAAGAATTAAACAAAAGATTATAAACTGCGTGAAACAAACAAATTTGGCTCTGTTTTATTTCTATATTGCTCTTGCATTTTTTTTGATTGAAAGAATATCTAGGAAACCAGAAATGGAAAATATCAGATCTGACTACAGGGGACAATCAGGAACCCTATAAAAGATGTGTATGTTTCTTGAGGCAAAGTTGTATATTTTCCAATGCATGAAAAAACAAATCCCTGTCTTAGCCAAACTCCCTAAGCCAATGTCCAACTTGCTTCTTAGACATTATCCAAATATGTATAATATAGACAATAGCTGCTTGACAGATAGAACTTTGGAATCAGGAAGAGGAAGAGACTTTCTGGTTGAAAATATAATGGTAATCTTTATTTTCATAATGCTGAGCATGCCCATGGCTTGCCTTCATCCTAACCCCTGAGGAGAGAAATAACTGGATTCAAGCCAGTGGGTCAAGATCCAGTGTAGCACATATGCTTATTCCTGATGCAGGTAGGAGGTCCCAGAGAGCAGCATATTCCATAAAACCTTGGGCAGCAGAGAGAAATGACCATATGTTCTTCTTGCCACAACTACTTGTCATTTTCCACTCCCCTTCCCCCTGCAGGTGACTGACAAGCAGAAGTTTAACATTCCTTCCAACAAAAAGCCACCACAAACAATACATCTCAGCTTGTTTTCCAGCAAGCACAGTCTGTTTTTGAGCCAGTGTTTGGTGTTAGAAGTGACAAGTCAAACCAATAATGTTATTTCCCCTTTCCCTCAATCACAATTTTTTTTTTGTCACATCTTAATCCAGGGTGTTAGAAACAAGACTCTCATAGAATGAAAAAAAAAAGTCTTACTAAGGAATTATGTCTCTTTTTTTGCATATTCTCCCACTAAACATGTGTTCAGAGGAACTTCTCACCTCATCAGTAATCTGCATCTCAGCTGTCACTTCATTTTAAGGAAAAGCCTTTGATTTTTTCCTTTTTTTTTTTTTTTAGAGAACACACACAGTCTTGTAGGGAGTGAGAGAAGGAAGCAATCACAAATTCTAGTCAGGGATGTACTGAGATACATACTAAACTTGTTGTGGTCATTACCTTTACTGAGAAGAACTGAAAATGCTGAGGTTTTACAGATCCTTAATGATCAAGGAGAGATTTATCATAATAACTAATCTATGTTTGGACTAGGAAGTATGTATAAAAACCTCTGAAATGTATACCACAAGGATCATGACCAAAGAGCTTCTCTGCTTAGTGAGAATTTGTGTGAGAATCCAGATACCTGCTGTAAATTGAGAAGATGCATCATCACTAAAGCCCCAGATTAAAGTTTCATTTAATTAATTTTTTTCTTTTTTTTTTTTCATTGTACAAATTCAAGAAAGATTTTTTTCTTTACATTATTGTGTTGGTTCTGCCATACATTGATATCAGTCCGCCATGGGTATACATGTGTGCCCCTTCCAAAACCCCCTCCCACCTCCCTCCTGATTGCATCTCTCTGGGTCATCCTGGTGCACCAGCCCTGAGCACCCTGTATCATGCATCAAACCTGGATTGGTGATTCATTTCACATATGATAATTCACATGTTTCAATGCCGTTCTCCCATATCATCCCACCCTTCCCTCTCCCATAGAGTCTAAAAGACTGTTCTATATATCTGCGTCTCTTTTGCTGTCTCGCATACAGGGTTATCATTACCATCTTTCTAAATTCCATATATATGCGTTAGTATACTGTATTGTTGTTTTTCCTTCTGGCTTACTTCACTCTGTATAATAGGCTAAAAGAGACAGGTGTACCCCAATGTTCATTGCTGTACCATTTACAATAGCCAGGACATGGAAGCAACCAAGATGTCCATCAGCAGACGAATGGATAAGGAAGCTGTGGTACATATACACAATGGAATATTACTAAGCCACTAAAAAGAATACATTTGAATCCGTTCATTTAATTAAATTTTAAACATGGTTCACCCTATTGCCAATCACTCTGCCTCTTTTTCTATTTCATCCATGTTTATCTCTACCAATAGCATTATATAAAGAACGTTGCCCTGAAAATACAATATCCTTTTGTCCAGATTAATCAAATCTTTTAGAAATCAACATAAATTGGCTTCTGCCACATCCAGCTTAGACTGAACTTGACCATTCTGGACAGCATGCCCATTGCTCTGTAATAGCATTATGCCTATGAGAGCAAACAAATCTACTGTTACTTCTTAAAAAGATGAAAAATTTCTCCCCAGAGAAAGCAGTGCTTCTCCCTCTCCCTTCAGGATATTGTTTATCCTGGAATCATGCTACTGGGATTAGAAAGTCTACCTCCCTTACATAGGCTTTCAGAAATACCGTTGATGTCACTGTCATGATGTCTAGATGTCCATCTAGAGACCTTGATTCTTTGCCTCCAGGTATGGTAGAACCATTATGAAGTTTTTTTTTTTTTTCCATAGAGTTGAGGTTTTTCTCTAAACTGTTAAATTATGCTTGAGCCATTTCACATGGAAAGATTCATAAAATTGTTTTTAAAGTCACTTAAAAAATTTTAAATGTCTTATCACTGCCCAAGTGTAAAGGATAAAATGCATACAATATAAAAATATGGTTCTTTTTTAGTCTTCATTTTTTGTTTAAAATTCTATCTCTTTGTGAATTGTTCACTTTCTTCCACAAGATTTTATAACATATTTATCACAGTTATTTTAAAGTCTTTGTCTTCTGATTCCAACATCTGAACTACTTCTACTGACTATTTTTTCTCTTCATTCTCTTCTGCTATTTCTTTGCCCATCACATAATTCATGGTTTCATGCTGACACGGTATGTAAAAAAAAAAAAGAAAAGAAAAAAGAATATTAACTCCTTGAAAAGAGCATAACTGCTGTCTTCAGACTGCTAATGTGAAAAAGTTGAGTCAGTTGGATCAACTAATCTATAATTTAACTGGATCTGGGATATGTTGGAACTTTTGTTAAATTCAGTTCACCACTTGCTTCAAAGATTTGAGGGCAGGATTGGAGCTTTGTCCTATTTCTGAGCTTAGGATTTCATTCTTAGTGAGAATCTTGAGTTTCCTCTACATTCTACCATCAAGCTGTCAGCTCTTGAAATTTTTGGAGCTCCTCTTGTTTTATGACACAGCCATTGATGTTTTAGGTTTTTGTGCCTTGTGAAATCTCCCCATCATAGGACCCTGCCATGAGGCTGCCCTGTGATAGTAGATACCACCTGCCATTTGGAAGACTAATACCTTAAAAAAAAAAATGAAGCATTGTACTTGATGAAGGCCCATGCTCCTTAAAGTGAGTCTCTAGCAGATCTCTTGGCCCACCCACCAGATTTGGGCACTCTAACCTTGTACACTTGGTTGAAGTGCTATAGTAAAGAGTTGGCAGGTGAGAGCATTCTTGTTGGGTTTGGATTTGTCTGGGATTCTAATCTATCATGCCATTCCATAGCTGGTCAGGAAAGGACTGTTACCCACTGAGCTTGTTTCTCCTTGCCTCCATCTCTGGCAGGTCTCCTTCTTTTTCTACCATGTCTTCAGAAGTGAAAGGAGTGGTGGCATTCTTTTCTCCTAGGAATTGCTCATCCTTTTCTGTTTGTTTTATTTAGATTTCTTTGCATCCTCAACTCTCCAATGACTTTTTCAGAAATAGGTCTTTGTGACCTCTCTAGTTTCATCTTACTGTCAGTGTGAGGGCAGCAGTCTCTTAAAACATTCTCTATTCTAACTGGAAGCAGAAGTCATACATTAAAAATTGAAAGTCGTCTTTCTTGTTCCCCAGGTGCATCCATATGTGTGTGTCTAAAAACACATACTTTTATTCATTTATTCATTCATTTCTTTCTGTCATATGTATTTAAATTTTAAAATAAATGTTTAGCCTGCCATGCATATGCTTTACAACATTCTCTCTTTTTTCCAACAGTATGTTATCTGTATATTTTCCTACCAATGCAGGTGAGATTACTACATTCTTTTGAACATTTGTTTTCCATCATATAAGCTGAATCATAATTTACCCAAGCAATTTCTTACTGATGGACATTTAGTCATTAAGTGTTTTAATATTATAAATACTGTATTCATGAGCAGTCTTTAAAAAGATATGCAGAGCATTTCTCAAGTTGAATTTCTCAAACTAAAATAACTAATTTAAAGGTGTTTCCTACTTCTAAAACATGACATTAATTAAACACAATCTAATTTTTCCAAATGGCTCTGTGATGTCATTATGACTCTATCCCTCTACTGTGATTTCCTTATCAATTGTTGACAAGTGCTGGACCGTTTGACCAATAGTCCATACTGACATGAAAGCCAGAGATCACAATAACCCAAAGGAGGTTCTATGGAATACTAGTGACATGAATATTCCATTAAAGGGAGTTCTGTGATCAAGTTAGATTGGGAAACCCAGTATACACTAGCTATACACCCCTCTTTCTTAGAGGTTCAGAGTATATGTCAATATACTAAAGACTGTGAAGCCATGAAGAGGAATGATGATCTTTTTAACTTTATTTAACCTAGCGTTTTCCACACCTATTGATCAAGTAACTTCTCATTGCCTATTATATATTGACGTCCTATAAGAAGGACGTAGTATGGGACACATTACTCTAAGTAATTGTTTTCTTTAAAAATAAATCAAAATATTCTTATTTCTTGTATCTCTTTCCTTGTGATTAGACTTTGAACACTTTTCATAATGAGTTACCTGTTTTTCCTAACCTCTGAGTCACTGAGTCCAGAAAGACTACTCCCCCTCAGAGATAAGGACGTGTCCTATTTGTTAGAATTGTTTATAAACTAAAAATAAGTGAACTATAAAATCAGAGGACCTGATGAGCTCTCCCATGAGTCAATAAGGCATATTCTAATACTTGAACTCTACCAAACTTATTTGGCCTTCCCACAACTCTTCTTTTCTTCTTTCATGTTAGTCGTCTGTATTTTCCCATAAGTGAAGCATGATGTACTTGGTTATCCCCTAAATTCCTGATCGAGGCAGTTCTCTTGTTTATTAAAGAATTAAACAGAATGCATGTATCCAACAGAAGGAAAATTCAGTAATCTTATTTGTAATAAGGTATCAGAAGAAAGTTGTGCAGTTAAACAAGTGAGACTATGTGCTAGGTAGTAAGTATTAACTGCTTAATCCCAACCATGATGCTAAGAAGTTCCCCTGAATCATCTTACTGACTTCACTCAACAAGAGACCAAGAAAATACTATTTTTTGTCTGAGCAGATAAAGAACCGTGCACCTAGTGAAACTAAAACCAAACAAAAAATCCCAATTCATTTAAAGTCACAAAGAAAAACAAAAAAAGGGGGGCAGAACTGAGATCTAAATTTGCCTAATTGCGAAGACTGTCTTCAACCACTATACTATTCTGTCTGCTGAGAGTGTGTGAGTGTGAGAGAAAGACAGAGATGGAGAAGGAGAACAAAACTAGCCAAAGTGTCTTTCCTAATGTGTCCGATTCATTAGAATGAGAATCAGAGACCGGAGGCCAGAACAGCAGGAGTAAGAGTCCCACTGTGAGCCTTCCGTCTGGATCCCATTCCATACATTGTCGCATTTCTCCTCTGGAGCTTCCATTGACATCAGTTGTAGACTCAACGGTAGAAATCTGCACTGCAGATAAAGGCAATACAGAGCATCTCTGAGCTTAGGGGGGGAAAGTCTAGAAAGTTTCACACATAGAAATTTGGCTCAATTCCTAATGAATTTGGATTATCTGAATTCAACACTGTTTTCTCTGTGGATAACCAATCAATGCAAGTATAAAAGAAGGCTTAGCTTAATCTTTAGCTGGAATCACACTTGACAAAGCAAAGCACAGGTTTTCAAGTCTCAAAAAAATATTAGGCCTGCTTGATCTAGTGTCATGATTGCCATTTGTCACATGCGAAAAGAACGTGACAGCAAACATGTACTGGGCACTTGACTTCCAAGCACCATGTCAGGTGTCACAGGGCCTACGCACACTCTGTCATTGGGAAAAATTAAGGAACTGACTGCTTGAGTGCTTCTGGGAAGATTATTTTTTTAAAAAATGGGAGATTAAAGGAAATATAAAAATGTATACTACTTACTTTTGACATAAAAATAAACATTAGCAGTAAGTAATTTAAATGGCATCAGTGAAATAAAATTTTACATTAGAAATCACATATTGAGCCAACAGATATTTGCTGAGCAACTCTTACATACTAGATATGTGTTGGGTTTGGGGAATGTAGGGGATGTTTAGGACAATTTTCATCCCCAAATAGCTTACCGTTCAGTGGGGAAGAAAGACAAAAAGTTAAAAAATGGTCTATTTGCAGTTTTTTAAGGAACCTCCACACTGTTTTCCATAGTGGCTGTACTAGTTTGCAATCCCACCAACAGTGTAAGAGAGTTCCCTTTTCTCCACATCCTCTCCAGCATTTATTGCCTCTGTGGATGAGGGCAAGGGTGGGATGATATGGGAGAATAGCATTGAAACATGTTAATTATCATATGTCTAATCAATCGCCATCCCAGGATTGATGCTCGGGGCTGGTGCACCGAGATCTCCCGGGGGGAGGGAGGAGGGAGGGAGGTTCTGGAGGGGGAGCATATGTAAACCCATGGAAATATCATGTCATTGTATGGCAAAACTAATACAAAAAAAAAAAGTAAAGGAAAAAAAAAAGCAGAAGCAATAATGCAACAAATTCAACAAATAATTTTAAAATGGTCAAAAAAAAAGTTAAAAAAAGATAACTGCTTAAAAGTTCTAATAGTGGTATAAACAAACAAAAAAAAGTAAAGAAAAGTCCTAAAGAATTAACCTTTGTAAAAATGCATAAAAGCTAGTTGACATCTTATATTTAGTCTTTGGAAACGTTAGTGAAATTTGGAGAGATCACCGGTAAGTGTCCTCTCTTGCTGCTGCTGCTAAGTCGCTTCAGTTGTGCCCGACTCTGTGCGACCCCACAGACAGCAGCCCACCAGGCTCCTCTGTCCCTGGGATTCCCCAGGCAAGAATCCTGGAGTGGGTTGCCATTTCGAGGAACTCAGGCACAGAGGGAGAAGGTAGGTTGCTGAGGAAAGTCCTGGACCCCCAGACTAGTGCCTTAAGCATCCTTTGTTAGAGATATTCAAAGAAGGCATGTGTCCTCTGGTGGACTTCTCACCCAGGAAGCTGCTGTATCTGATTTCTACTGCACACCTTCTTAGGCTGGGGCGCTCATTTGTGAGCATGACCAAGTACTTGCCTGAAATCAAAGGAAAATGCAAACAGTTTGAAATAAACAATATAATGATATACAATAAACAATATAACAGAGGGTACTTTCTTGGAAACTATTTTACATTAGAACAACCTACAGACTGGCAGCTGCTGGTGTTGACCGAAAACCTACCCCCTTCTTGGCAAAACTGGAATGAAAAAAGCAGCTGCTCTGTTTCTGCCATGTCACTGCTCAGAGCTTTGTTCAGGTACCTCTTGTTTGTGTTGGATATATCTCAAGGCCACTAAGAGATACTGTCTTTTCCAGGAATTAGTTTAACTCTCTTTATTATTCATAAAATAATGAAAACTGGAAAACCAATATCCAGCTGCTATTCAGTCTGAATCCCCTTTCGGTTTTAGTCATTAGACTACAAGATACAGAGACAAGAAAGTTGTAGAAACTAGATGGGAATCTTATTAAACAGGTTTGTGTATTTCAACCCCAAAACCCTACTTCTTAAAGTTTATCTGGAGAGGTTACTCAGAAAAAGAAAACATTGATTGTATTAAACTTGTAAGAAAACTAGTTATAATAATAGTAAAAATTATGCAAACATCCTTAATATCAAATAGTGGTAAGTTAGATCAACTTTTAGAACATTTAAAAGCCATTAAAAATGCTAATGAATAGCTATATAGTTTCATGGGAAATTGTTTAACATAAGGTTTGTTTTCTGACAATAAGCTAAAAACTTTATAGACAATGTGACTACATACTCTGAAAGTCACCTAGAAGTGAAAATATTACAAACACCCTTTTAGTGCTAGCTAAGCACCCAGGAAAGTAAGGAAAGTCCTAAAGGGTCAAAACCAAAATTGTGACCAAAAAAGGGAAAGCATGGGTATTACTCTGAGTGCCTGAAGTGAGTTTGAGGAATGGCAGTTATGGCTGGTAGTCTCTATAACATAAGAACTTAATATTTACTGTGCAGGAACCAACATCTTGAGTCTCAACTATTTGAAGAATTTTGAATTAAGCTCTCTATATAAAACCAACAATTTCAAAAGACTCTAACCTCAGTGAAAGGCTAGAATTGAAGGGAAAAAGTCTGCCCATCAAAAAACGGACACTGGAAGTTTATTATACAATGTCCTAAGCTCAAGGAAGAGTTCACAATCCTTGTTCAGTCGAACAAGGAGTTTGATTCTTTTTAGAGCTTTATTTATTTGGCTACATTGGGTCTTGGCTACATTGGATCTTAGTTGTGCCATTCTGGATCTTAGCTGTGGCATGTGGGATTTTTTTGTTGTTGCAGCACCGGAGTTTCTCTTTAGTTGAGGCGCACAAGCTTAGTAGTTGGCATGGACTGAGTTGCCCTGCAGCATGCAGTACCTTAGTTCTCTGACCGGGGATCAAACCTGTGTTCCCTGCATTACAAGGCAAATTCTTAACCACCAGACCATCAGGGAAGTCCCTGGAATTTGATTTTTATTCCATCTTCGTGGTCCAGGAAATAGGAAGCTGTAATATGCACGTACACAAATGGTCTTGGGATCGTCTGCTTCTGGTCATGCTGGAGGAGCCAAACTCGACTTGCCTCTCTCAATGAAAGCTCAGAAAATTGGGCACAATACACAAAACAGTTCTTTTCAAACAATGAACACAAAGTAGTATAGGCCTATGGTCCCTAATAGAAGGGAAGGAAATGAGGTAAACTTTTGAGTCCCCTAACTTCTGCTTGTAGGTATTCCCTAGACCACAGAGAAGGGAGAAAAAACCCAAGCAGAACTCAACAGACTCCGTGATTGGAATAGACTAAAATAAGGTTTCAGGAAGGCTAAGGTGAAAGGAATTTGTGGGCTAGGGCACCAGAGAAGGGGAAACCGCAAAGAAAGAGTTCCAGACATTTCACAGGGGTCCCTTTGATTGTGGGTGTGTGTGTGTGTGTGTGTGTGGGTGGGTGGGTGTGTGTGGGTGTGTGTGTGTGTGTGTGTGGGTGGGTGGGTGGGTGTGGGTGTGGGTGTGTACGCTCTCAGTAGTGTCCGACTCTTTTGCCAACCCATGGACTAGAGCCCACCAGGGTGTTGCTAAATATCAAAGTGTACACGTGCAGGATGAAACCACATGAGACCAACCAAAGAAAAACTTGGGCATCGTAAGCTGGCCCATTCAGAGCTCACACAAGGCTGGGAAATAATTGCGTTCTGAAAACTTAGAGGAGAGTAAGCAAGAGACACTGAGTGTACTCGGCAGCAACCCTGTGAGAACACACCCGACACTTTAGTGGGTGGGATAACTTAGCATAGAGTAAAAGCTGCTTTAGACTATACAGAATCTTTAAAATACAGTTCAGAAAAGTCATGTGACCTGCAAATAGCTGACTGTTAGAACAAAGTCCAACACTCTTTAAAAGAAGACAAATAATCCAGATATCCACCAATGTATAATATTCACAACATTGAGAATTCAGTCAACTCTAATAGAGTTAGAATTAAGCACAATAACAGGACCCATTTCCAGGAGAAAAATCATTCTGTAGAAACGGATCCAGAAATGACAAGAGATCATAGAATTAGTAGGCAAAGTCCTTAAAATAGCTGCCATAAATATCCTCAGTGATCTAAAGGAAATTTGAACATAGTGAGGAGAGAGAGAAAAAAATATAAAGAAGAAACATAATTTTATAACTGAAAGTACATTATATTTAAATAAAATATGCACTAGGTGGGAGTAACAGCCAATTTTATACTGAAGAAATGATTATGAAACTAAAGTCAAAAGAGTAAAATTATTCAAACTATAAAGCAAAGAGAAAATAATGGAAGAAAAGAAGAAAGAGATTCAGTGACCTGTGAAACAGTAATGAGTCAACTAACCGTGTATACTTAGAGTTCTAGAAGGGGAAACTTGCAAAAGAATGTTTTGGATTTTTTTTTTAATTGATGAAAACTATAAAGCTAAAACGGAGAAGGCAATGGCACCCTACTCCAGGACTCTTGCCTGGAAAACCCCATGGATGGAGGAGCCTGGTAGGCTGCAGTTCATAGGGTCGGTAAGAGTCGGACACAACTGAGCAACTTCACTTTCCCTTTTCACTTTCCCTGCATTGGAGAAAGAAATGGCACCACTCCAGTGTTCTTGCCTGGAGAATCCCAGGGACGGGGGAGCCTGGTGGGCTGCCCCCTCTGGGGTCGCACAGAGCCGGACACGACTGAAGCGACTTAGCAGCAGCAGCATAAAGCTAAAAATCTAATTAACTCAATGAACTCTATAGAGAATATATAAGGAAAACCACACTACAGCACATCAAAATTAAATCTCTAAGAACCTATGATATAAAGGAAAATCTTAAAAACCATCAAGAAGAAAAAAGACATATTACCTAGAAAGGAATAAAGAAAAATTATTAAGCAAAGAAAAGAAAATCATGAATTGGAAATTCCTCAAAAGAGCTACTATAAGTAAATTTAGGAATGTCACAGATAAATATAGAAAGCGCATTTGTATTTTTAAAAACTGGAAAAATGATTAGAAATAAAATTTAAAATGCTGTTTACAAAGATCAGAAAAACCCACCAAACAAAATGTTACCTAAAATCTCTGCTGAGAGAAATTTTTAAAACTCTAAATAAGCAGAAAGATATGTTAAAGTCATTAATTGGAAGACTCAGTGTTTTTAAGATGTCAATTCTATTGAAATTTGTGTGTATATTCCAAACAATCTCAATGAAAATCTAATCCAGCTTTATTGTAGAAATTTAAAACGTGATCTCAAAATTTGTATCGAAATGCAAAGATCTAACATAGGCAAAGAAACTTTTAAAATGAATAATAAAGTTGGAGAATATGTACAACCTGATTTCAAGAATTACTGTAAAATTGTTGTGATCAAGATAGTGTAGTACTGACATACATATGAACATACAGACCAATAAAACAGAATAGATGCTCAACTGTTTTTTGATGACCAAGGTAATTCAAGAGCAACAAAAAACTGTCGTTTCAACAAATATTTCCAGAAAAATATACCTATACAGGAAAATAATGAACCCTGAAAAATGAACTTGCATCAGATATAAATCTGAAAAATTTTCAAAGGAAACATTCTTCTGTGTTTGAAATGTTAAAGCTTAAAAAATGTGAAAATAATTTGTCAAAAATAAAGTTTATTAACACAACAAATCAGAATTAGACAACAAGAACTTCAGATGATAGAAGGTGAATGTTATAATATGATTAAAAAGCAGAAGGGACTGAAAATATATATATACACTCATACACACACATATGACCAGGCAGATATACAAAAAGAACCAAATAGAACTTCTGAAGTTAAACAAGCACAAAAACAAACACAGTGACATTACCCCAAAACAGTACAGTGAATTAATGAGATAGCAACTCCAGGGTATAGACAAGAAGGAGAGACAGAGAAAATGAGAGTGAGATCACTAAAACTGTTGTTTTAATATTTCAGATTAACTAGAATGAGATTAGAAATCAAAGTGCCATATTTAGACAGAAAATAGACAAAAATCTCAGAAAAACATTTAAATATGTATGTTATTTGCAAAGAAAGACTTCTCATTATAAATAGACTATAAAGAAAATGGTGCTACTGAAAAATAACTTTTAACTTATATATATACAAAGATGTTTTCAGACAAAGACTAGAAGAACCACTGAAGCAATTTGTAAAGCAATTAACCCAGTAGGGAAAAAATGGAATAAAAGAAAACTGCTGACCAAGAAAAAGTTAAAACATTTCAAGAAATTTAAATAAATAACTGACCATATGAGAAAGTAATAACATTTATTTAGAAGTAGTAAAAACAAAGGTAGAATTAAATTCTGGCGGGGGTGGGGGGTTAGCCACAAAGTCATGTCTGACTCTTGTGACTCTATGGACTGTAGCCTGCCAGACTCCTCTGTCCATGCAATGTCCCAGGCAAGAGTCCTAAAGTAGGTTGCAATTTCCTTCTCCAGGGGATCTTCCCTACCCAGGTATCAAACCCAAGTCTTCTGCATTGCAGGCAGATTATTTACCAACTGAGCTACCAGGGAAGTCCTAAATTCTGGGTAACAACTGGTAAAGCAGATGAGATGGGGGCAGAACAGAGATGAGTAGAGTCAAAGAAACCTAAATTCCACAGAGGACATAAATATATAATTAATTTCAACTTTTTATGTACCCATGTTAGATTTTTAAGAATAACATTGAAAAAGATAAAAATACATTGAATAACATCCAAGCCAATAAAATACAGAAACTGGATACATAAGAAAAGCAAATGTTTAACTAGAAAGTACTGAATAAAATGGAAAAATAAAAAAGTGTGTCACATCACAAAGACATAGTTAAACTTGCCTATAAAGATAGACTTAACATGCTGGATTAAAAATGTACCGTGCTCATGGATTGGAAGAATCAATATAGTGAAAATGAGTATACTACCTAAAGCAATCTATAGATTCAATGCAATTCCTATCAAGCTACCAGAGGTCTTCTTCAAAGAATTAGAACAAATAATTTCTCAATTTGTATGGAAATACAAAAAACCTCGTATAGCCAAAGCAATCTTGAGAAAGAAGAATGGAACTGGCGGAATCAACCTACCTGACTTTAGGCTATACTACAAATCCACAGTCATTAAGACAGTATGGTACTGGCACAAAGACAGAAA